>WHPZ01582403.1:0-31703 GCA_016617965.1 Macrosiphum rosae | reverse complement strand
TGTGTGTGTGCTGTACAATCAACGACCTCTGCAGAGTCGGACGACTATCATGGGCTTTCGTTATTGTAGCGGTAACGCGATAACGGGTCTCCACGACTGTAGTTGGACGAAACTTAAAACGCACTCATGCAGTCTTACAACTGCGCTGCAGCTGCTACTGACGGGCAAGCGCTAAAGCGGTGGCTGTAGGGGAGGAAGTGAGTGAACACGACCGCTTTCAAAATGGAAGTGACATTTCGCCGTCGTCGTCGTCGTCATCGGCGAAGCACAAGTAAATCCGGTTAACGCGGAAAGTGGATAACGCTATACTAATGTGGATATAATATAATAATATACAGCAGAATAAAATATCGTATCGCGTACCTATACATAAGTTATATATTGCGATGTCAATGTTCTACGGTTTTTTGTTATTTTTTTTACGACGATCATTTAAAAAAATATGAATAATATTATAAATTATGACAGCCACACGTGTGCTGCAAGGGGTTTGGGGTTCAACCTAAATGTTATGCGAAAATATAATATATAACACGTTCATCTCAAATATTATTAAATCTCCCACCTACCGTGGTCAATCCGACTCCGATGGCTCAAACGGTACAGACCTAAATAATACTTGCTGTAACTCTCAAATGTAGGACTCAAATGTAAATAACTTAAGATCATGTAAATGTGTCTCTACAAATAATCTTCTTACAGTCCATTTTACTGTAGGTATTTTTATAATTTTACTCAAATTTAAATTTTGTACCTACATATTTTATAGATTGTGAAAATACTCAATAATAGCATTTTACAATATTCTATACACAGTTATGTTCCTAGATAATTACGTAGCTACTTACATTATATTATTAAACTTTTAATTTGTAATTTGTTTTGGTTATTAGTTTATGACTTACAAGCTCCACCCATTTTTTCCGAATGAATGACATTAAATTATACGTATTAAAAATCATAAACGTAACGTACTATCTTTATTGTAAAGGCTATGGGCGGATGTTGTGTATTGTTGAATTTTTTTTTTTATTTCATTTATTGAGAAAAGCGTGTGTTGTCGGGGTGGCGTTCGGTCGGTCGAACAGATTTCTGATGGAGATGGAGAAAAAAAATATTAAAAACGTTTTTCCCCTCCTAAAAATGAATTCCGTCGCCGGACGGGTAACAAGTGTAAAGCATCTGGCGTCCGATGTTTATTTATTTTTGTGTATATATATCAACATTCGTCGACGGCCCACACGGTTAGCTATACGTATAATGTATATGTATACAATTCTCATTGGAGTAGAAAAAAAAAATGAAAATAGAAACAATGAAAAAAAATCACTATATTTCGGCCGTTCCCCAACAGATTGTGCGCGAAACTACTTACACAGCCATAACATTATACAGATGCGTAGAGCGAAAAAAAATATAATATTAACGATATAATATAATGACAGTATATACATCCCGTAATGACGTAGATGTTGTGGAAAAGACACGGTTCCGGTAACGATATCGTGTATGACCGTGTAGTCCTAAGTCGGGCGGCGAAGTACGCTCTCAATATCATTATTGTCCAGAATCAAGTCCAATTACTCCGCCGAGGTAACAACAATAGAGAATATGGCCAATAAAGACTTTTGTGTCGTACAAAATGATTTACCTATCGGTGAAAATATGCTATATAGTACTGCGTACTAGGTCCCCGCCGCCGGCAAAAATCCCTATTGCTCGTGCAAGTTTGGGACACTGCAGTTGGTGGCTCCTGGGGGAGGGGAGGGGGCTTTGATAATTTAGGAAAAACGTGACCGACGGGCGAAGACGCCTTGCGGACACGTCGGAAACGACGAAATGAAAACATTCTGATAGCGCGAAACTAAAACAACAAAAACGCAGACGTCGCGTCATTTAGACAACACATTATACGGGATTCACTGGTGTGAATAATTATTATTGTGGCGTCACTGCGACACAATGGTTTCAAAACGCACACGCGTTAGAATATAATATATTTTTCAGACGTGTTATTATGATAATACTTCGGCGTCACAATATATATAATTAATTGTTTTGACACGGGCGCGGTGGACGCGGAAGAAAAGCAAACGACTCATAGTACAATAATAATAATAATAATAATAATAATATATTATGTCGTGTACTCGCGTGTACCTGAATTTATGTGTGTGTGTATTTGTAATAAAATAATAACAAAATTACCTTCACCTGTCCGCCGGTCGATGTTATCGTGTCGAGTTCGTAAAAGGTATAATATACCGTCGATTTTAAATCATACATTTAACATAATACTATATTAATTATTTGATTCGATATAATCGGATAAACGAAAAAGATTATTTACCCTCGTCGCCGTCGTCATCATTCACCTAGTTTTATTTCGTTTCCTGTTCAAAGGGCCACGCGACCTATTATTATTATTATTGCCATAATGATGTGTCCTAAATTATTAGTATTATCAGTATTACGACGCGTATAAAGTCATGTAGATTATAGAAATCACAGTTTGGAGACTACAACAGTTGTTTATACGCGGCGGCGGGTAACGGTATAATATTATTATTGTGCGAGTGTCACTTAGTCAGTGTCAGTTTCAATCGAAATAATCAAATAAGTATACCAAACGCTAAAAATTTTTATTTTATACCAAAATAAAAAATACTTATGAAAAATGAATAAAATATAAATATATAATAAACGAGCTGCACTGGACCCGAAGTTAGGGAAATTTCGCTCACACGCCACAGAGTACGCGTGCAGGCTCCTACATAATAATAATAATCATAGAACGTCGACGACTACGCAAGGGAATTTAATTCGTGTACACGATGAAACGAGGGATTTCCGGAATTCGCTCGTTCAGGGCGACTCTTCCCGAATACATTTTTAAACATTAGCATACCTAATACTATCCGATGTACATTATTATTCAAGACGGGACGCAATATACCCCATGATAGGTACCTACAGCGTTCGGCGAGACGAACATTTCTTTTCGACTCTCTCGCTCTGTCTTTTTTTGCGCCCGACCGAAATCCGAAATACAGTCGAGGCGGGTCCTCCCACGAGATACACGACGACGACGACGACGCCGCCATGCTCTCTATTATTTTCATCATTATTATTAATAATATTATTACAACAGTCACCGAGGTTTTATTTGGAAAAAAACATTTTAACAACGTGCGCGCTAAAACACGACGGGCGACGGCGTTGAAATTTGAATTATTTTTTTACGAAATTCGGTGCGGAAACGTCTTTCATACGAATGTAGAGTTATCTGCCCCGACCATCTCGACCGCGATGCGCAGTTGTAGGTGTATGGCGTGTATCATAATACATATTATTATTATTAAATACGCTCGTGGCAACATAATATTAATATAATACTGCAGTACGCTCATGTTATAATAATAATATTATCGCGGTTACACACGGTTAGGTGGGACGTGAAATATTACGGCGACGCGATCGGAGGGAGTTTATTTTATTTTTTTCTGCCGTTTTCGCGACGTTATTTATGAACACGCCGCACATTTCGGATGGTCTTCTTCGTCGTCCTGCTGTCCTCACAACTTAACATTATATAGGTAGGTAACTGACTTGGACTTGTGTACACGTTATGTGTATAATATTGCAGTCCTGAGGCAGTGCACGAAAATGTAACGCGCGACTTCACGGCTAACACCCCCCCCCCAAGATTCGAGATGGATAGTATATGTGATATATTATTATTATTAAACGTGTATACGCACTACTGCAGTCGAGCTAAACGGGCAAAGTTCCAAAGCAATATAATATGTGAGCGGTATGTGTGTGTGTGAATGTGCTGCAGAGTGGGTGCGAGCGCAGCCTCGGTTTATCCGAAAGTTTTCGGCCGGGATAGGGGTCGAAAACTGCACTTGTCTTTTCTGCGCGATATTAAAATAGAGACGCAAATTTGTATATATACACGAGCGCATTAGTTTATAGCATTATAGCATAATATTATTATGGTTATAACGATGTTGTTATTATGATAATATCCCGTCATAAAATTTCGTACGGCCCGTTGTTTTTGTTGATAATAATAATAATAGTATTATACTATGCACAAATAACTAGAGAAAGCCGTCTGTCGCCGCAGCCGCCGCCGCCGACTTCGGAGAAACAATACCCCCTAGCCCCCCCTCTTGTTTGTGATTACCATAATTAACGATTGTATAATGAGAATGGGAATATAATATGCGGCACTCGCACACGCGATGGGCTAAAGAAACACACTCGTACACGTCTATAGTTGTTATTATTATATAAATGTAAAAAAAAATAATAATAATAAAATATAAAGGCAGGAAGTTTCGGGTCCTGGTTGTCGCCGGTGAAGTAGTGATGCCGGCCACTCTGTCCGAATGGCGGGCGGGGTGGGGTATAGCAGGACGAACAAAAAGGAAGTGAACATTTCTTTTGTTCGCCCACGACATCAAAGACGTTCCGATACCGCCTACTTTTCCTAATGTAAACAACTCCGGAACTCTGTAGTGGGGTCGATATAATATATTATACCGATCAATTTGCTAATGAACCGCTGCAAAGTCTTCGGGTTGTATCGGATAAGTTTTTTCCTTTTAAAAAAGAAACATTTTTCGCGTAAAAAAAATCAGTCGTTGGATAATTGCATTGTTAAATCGTACTTACGACATGTAGGTATATAATATCATATATGTACGATATTATAAAATTACTATTGTGTCGTAACGACGATCGACGTTTCTCAAAGAAACAAAAATAAATGAATATTAACTGTGATATTATAATATATTTATATATATATAGGTACCTATACTTATTACTATTTGCCACACATATATTTTATAAAAATGGTCAGAGATGTATCAATGTATGTAAGTATGTGTGAGTGTATGAGGAAGGAAAGAAAAATATGTGTGCAGAATATAATCCTTTACGCACGATAACCACATGAAAAAAAAGTTTCATCTCTATCTTGCCGATTCGATCCCTTGGCCCAACTTGTATATAGTTGTAGACGCACACATGCACATAATTCCTAATCAAAGTTTTGTAACTATACACATATCGGACCGTGGGTCACGTCCGCACTATAAATTAAACGTGGCAAATCCCACGTATTATATGTATGGGTATATATGTTTGACATGAACATGCATCGTAGATATAGGAACTATATAGGAGAGGAAAAAAGTTGTGGAAAAGAAAAACTTTTATTTTTGTATTTTTACCCCACCACTCACTCACTCGCTATCACCACTCTATCTCACAATCGCCGACTATGCCATTTGCCTGAAGAAAAAGAAAATCTCTCGGTACAAGAAATATATTCTCCGCACTGTAGCTCTAAATAATATCATACATATAAGATATATGTATTTATATTACAGAGTATATACGAATATATGAGCGTGTGTGTCTGTGTGTATGTGAAAATTTCTCACCGAGGGGGCCAAAAAGCTCTAAATCAACCGGAATTAGGACCGTCGGATCCGTGTTTTTGTTGTGGAAAGGAAAAAAGGGATTGTCATCCGGATAAGACTTAAAAGGGCCGCCGAAGTGACAGATTTATGGGTGGGACGGGCTTAAGTATGAAGAGACGGTCGGAGCGGTTGAGGAAGGCAGGGGGTAAAAAAAGTTTAAACTTTCAACGGCTTAGGTCGAATAATGGAATTAGTAACGAAAACGCTAGACGAGGTGAGAAGGAGAGGCGCGGGTATGGCAGCTGCGTTTGGCAAGAGGATTAAACGCATGTATAAGTATACATATATATATTGTACACACAGGTATACCTGCAGCATGCATATTTGGTGTGATTCGGTCGGTTTGGTTTTTTCAAACGTCCCCACTACCACTGAGATCATTATAATCCGTCACCAATTTTGATTTCGTAAATTATTCAGAGAGATTTAACGGAACTATAGTGAGCATTTTACTATAGCAAAGAAGAGATTATAATATAATCTATTGGTATACCCGCAAAGTGATCGCGGCGCATTCGCGATGGCATGTATTATTATAATATTATCTTATATTAATAGCATTATTATTTAATAGCAACAACAATAAGTGTCATATATTAAGTGGTATATAGTAATTGCAATGCATTCTTTATTACGTCACTCGTCCGGTGATGACGATTCTTATTTCCCTTATACAATATAGAATATATCACGAGACACGCGATATTCGGTTGTATAATTATTATTATGCTCCCATCATATGCACCCGGGACGTTTAAACTCGTTTGAATCCGTATTTTTCATCACGAAGACCTGTCGAAGACTCTATATGACTATATAGACACGACGACGACGATTCTGTAGCAGTCCCATCACACAACAAATTTACTATATACGAACCGCCTCTAATTACCAACGTTTCAATGGATATTAATTGTTACGAACCACGGGGAAAACACGCCACCGCGAACTCCGTATAGACCGACATATCGTTTTTCGTTTTATATCTCGTTTGTCACATCTCCCGTTTCTTATTACGACAATATTCATTTACGAGCGATCGAGCGATCGTGCGCCCGCGGGTCAGTGTATATAATAATACTATATATGATGATTATACGCCAGTGACCAGTCATATTGTATGCGTTATACAGTTGTCTCGGGTGTGCATTCCGCGCGCGGTCATAACCAGTAAACCAGCTGATTAGTTTTGGATTTCAGAATAGAAGAAAAAAATATCCTGAAAAAAAAACTTACGATTTTATCTGCGTTGTCCCGCCCTAACGTGTTACGCGCGCTCGTTTTGTCTGCCAAGACGACGTCTCGATACGAAATTGGACCACGTGCCAATGATTATTACATCGGTATGCGACGTACCTATAATACTTTTCTGTAAGACTAATCGAGACAAATCGTCTAAAACCGGAGAAATCGATACGTTTCGTCGACTTCGTTGTCGTGCAGCGGGAGCGGCGTGCTTATATAATATATTATTTACAATACATATTATTATCGTATTGGTACAAAAAGCGAACGGGAGAATAAGACGAGAAATCACGCTCGACGGTCGTTTGATTTTCCGAATCGCGAGATCCATGATGGCAGTCCCCGCTTTTTCGAGAACGCGTATATCATACTCACTCCCGCGCAGTGAAAGTCACGATTGCAGACTGACGAACTATAACGGTTTTGATGGGCGAGGGGGATGAAATACGAACTGTGCACAAATGCGTGTGGACGTGGGTGTGTGCGTGTGTGTGTGTGTGTGTGTGTGTGTGCGGGAGCGAGACAAATGCGTATTTTCTCTGGTAAAACGACGGTAGAATAAAACGCGGAACGACGTTGGAGGAAAGGGAGAAAAGGAAAAAAAATCCTGTGCGATTTCCATCAATCAAGAAAAAAAACCATTCGGCGGCGGCGATGGTTCATTAACTCGTAGGCGGTGGCGGCGGCTGTACAAATTGGCCCCGCGCGTAAGCTTAAAAATCTACGAGTGACGTCACCGTTATTTATCAACACACGCACACCGAATACACGCTTTTATATATATATATATATAAACTTACACAAGACCATCCTTTTCCGATACAAATTGACCTCCCCGCGCACCGCTATAGCTCATCGGCCGTAACAAATTAGCCCTAAACCCCTTCGACAACGACCACGACGACGCCGATTCATTTCTCCGGGACGCGTGCGGTTTCCGCGACAGCGGTCGATTCTTAACGCCCGGCGGACCGTATAATAATGTTTACGACGACGGTCGGTGTTTCTCAGCTCGCTGGCCGGCCCCACGCATATCACGTGATTTACGCACACATTGTCTCGCGACATCTGTAAAGTCCCCCAAAGTCTTATTTTTTAAAATAAATAATAACATTAATAATATTACAACCAGAATACTATATTATTTTTATTTGTTTACGAAAGTGTGTGTTAAGTTTGCGACGTCTACTTACACGTATGGGTCCGACACCCGACTCGTCCGATTTACGACGTTTCCGCGCCGCGATACCGATCTGCAGCGGAGGCGACCCGTCGCGGAGGACGTATGGGTTAGGTGTGACTGTGTATAATAGATAACGTACCGATGTCACCTTACGATATGACCACCGCCACGAAATCGCGTCGTAAAAGCTACTATTATATATTATTATTATACACACGCCCGCGACCGCTGAATTTCATTATTATTATTTTCCGACAAATTCGCATCTCCACACACACACACACACACATCCGTGCGCCTGACGCGGTGACAACACTCTGACAATGTACCGGGAACCGGTTCAAAACGTACATTTATAATTATTATATGGCAATATAATTGTACGTGGTATTAAACGCATATTATGCTATTATTATTATACATTTTTTTTTCATTTTTTATCATTTTTTTTTCTCTTAATCCCAAAATTATGAACAAACCGGTTACCCCGACCCGTATATGCACGTGAGCCCGCGCGTGTCGTCTTCGGAAATGATATTATAAATACAACATTATTATATATATTTTTACTAAGCCCGTACATATATCGCACATATTATACGACCGAATAATATTTGTTCCACGTCCTTCTCCGTACGGTGGCCCCCGTTCGCACAATATATGTACATAGATTCAGTCAAGAGAACTGTCAAGAGAATTCAAACGCACGGACACGCGCTCATACGTATATATATATTATATATTATACGATTGCGCTATGGATTTGCATAATTACACTTTATGACGCCGCCGTTGCTGTTATGACTTTGTTATACGACCGACGCGAAAACCACCGCCTCACCGGACACACTATATATTCTAATTTAATCTGACGGCCGAGTAGTTTTTTCTTACGCGCGAACCAATTTAAAAGCAATAAAGAAAATAAAAACTACGCTTGTGCGACATGAATCGCAATTACGTCGTATTTATATTATAAGTACCTACATATACCTACGACTTTTCTTCTTTTTTCAAAAAATAAAAAGAATAAAAAATCGTTTTCACGTACCTACCTATGTGTCGTGCTCACTCGGCCGGCTCACGTAATGGCGTTATAAAGAGCAGTATGAGGTACGTACGGCTTCGTATCACATAAAAATAATAATACAAAATATAATACATCGGACCGTATTGAGCTTGCGAATGGCCAAATTATGAAATTATGACGTGTGCCCCAGACAAAAATGATAATCACTATCGATCGATCGAAAAATTATATAGTTAGGCACGTGGAAAGCCAATTTTACTCACACAACGGTGGTTGTGAATAATTGCGATGTGGCGAATTAATATTTCCATAATTATTTACGTATCCGGATGGACCAAGTTATCTGCTTCAGCTTATATACGACATGATAATTATTATAATTATAATACCTGACATGACGGGTTCGTCAAAAACGCGTTAGTGTTTATAATATGTATATTATACGCAGTGCACTGTACTAATAATGCGTAACAAATTAAGCAAGTGCGCCACGGAGTAAACGACATTCATCGGAAATGGCTTTTGAAACAGATATAGGTAGGTATAGGAATCAGACGACTCGCAGCCATTGTCAGTATCGCTCCGCTACAGTTGGCCGATTGTAATTGTATATAATATTAAATGCGAAGATGCGATGATGATACCGCGAAATGTCATCTGTTTCGGTCCGATCAATATACAAAGTTCTCTGACACAGTCTATGTTGGAACTTGGAATCGTGTGAGCTCGAAGTATAAACAATGAAATCATTTTCATACGATTTATACAGTGTTATATATAACCTATATGGTGTTCGAGAACCGCCAAAAGTTCAAATTTAGTGAGATGTATGTTACTGTCCCGATCTTTGGCGAGTACTCGCTTTTGGAAGCGTGTCTATATTGCGATTTCTTAGGCGTTTTATGTATGGGTATATTATTAATAATAGCCGTGCGGACCACGTAGTATTATTATAAATATTTATTGTTATCACTGCAGACGAGGAAACTGTTTCACGAAAACGACAACTACACCACAACTTTAGCGCCGGTAGGTACCTACTATAATAATAATAATAATATATAAGTTGATTAGTGTACACGAATATTATATATATATATATATTATGTTGTGTAACAGCGACCCGCTGTAGCGGAAAAATAAAAATAAAAGTATAAGTATTATTATAAAATAAACGACACGTTGTTAAGAAGTTTTTAGACGACTCGTTTGTGGAACTTTGCGAAAAATCGTATTACCGGCGTCGTCTCCGAGGTGTAGGTATATATGTATATTACTAAGCAACACACAACAAGGTATGCAGTATCGTTACAGTCATAATTCCCGAGATTATGCGGACGAGTTTTTTTTTTTTTTTTTTTTTTAAGCGCTTTCGAAACTTTTGATGATGTTTAGCGTGCGCATTCTTAATTCAACCGTTACTCGGAATGAAAAAATAAATAAATAAAAACCACGTTCAGCGCAGAAATCGTTTTCGTCCCCTAAGTAATATTCCTCAAGGCGTCCGGAAGCTACTTGTTTATCTTCTTTTTTTTCGTACTCGGATTTTAAAAACAATACCACTTAGTTAAGATTGCATAACCCGAGGTCGATTATATTGTTATATATAGAAAGAGCCGATTCGTTTCGCAATAAGTTTTTATCATTATGATAATAATAATAATAATAATAATGCATAAACCAAATAAGACATACTTAGTTGTTTTTATCCAAACGTACGTGCTCACGTCATATATTTTAACAAAATGACTAATAGACTTTTAATCTGCCTAATGACTGTAATAATAGCAAGGAGTTAGATTTTAACATTGTTTGTCTCGCAATCATTTCGTTTTTGTTGATATATTATGTATTACCAGAGTACCTATACTGGTATTGTTTATCGGTATTATTGATTTAAGACACCAGTTTATACTTTTACAACGCTGAAGTCAGGAAGTAACTTCAAGGGTTTATCATAATTCATAACAGTCTAAAATATAATAGTAGTTGAATTCTTCTCTCTGTCTAGCGTTTTGTTTTGTAGTTAGACTTTTAAGTGGTTTTAGTAATGGTTTTTTTGTATAAGAATAACAAAATACAATTTTCATAACTTCTACATAAATTCCTCAGATTTATGTAGGTACAGTAAATAATATATAAGCATATTAAGGTCGACGAAAAGCGAATATGAGTCATTTTTTCGTTAATTTATTTTTTTACTACCTACTTTATAATATATTTAATGTACTTTGTTTTTATATACACACACAATGTCATTAAGCAGCAAAAAAAGTTTGAGAAACATTAATATAATTATTTTGCCATTATAGAGGTCGTTTTCTGCAACGTAATAATATAGTGTATATATAGTAGGTACGCCGTAGTATTATCGAGAAGCCTAAAAAATGCGGATTTAATAAAATGTGGCAACACACTCAGTGAACAGAAAATCATGTCTGCGCTTACGTGTTATGCGAGACAAACGACTTTTGAAAGCTGTCGATTCAAAGAACCGTTGCAATCATAAACAAAATAATACGCGTACCTATACATAATATTATATGTGAAACGAAAATGGAAAAGAAAAAAGGTACGCGGATGACAACAACACAATAATAACAATAATAATAAAAATAATAATAATAATAGTAATATAAAACTATAAAATACATACAACTCGCACAATAGTACAAAATATTATGCAATAATATATACTGCAGGTGTACACACGACTTAACTGTAGAAAGTGATTAAACTCGACTGCATGCGTCATTATATTTTGTTCATACGCGTAAAATCTTATATTGCATTTACAATGTCATTACTTAATGTATATCATATTGTAAAAAATAATCGGAAAAAAAACGCACAAGGGAGTACGCTTTACATACATTAATATCGTATAACATATTATTCATTCCTGCGGGATACTTCCACGTCGCGATCATTATTGTTTAATTATTATTGTTTTTCCATCGATCGTCGATACGCCAGCCCGTCCCCGGTGTCCATAGAAATATTACAATGAGGGCAGTGCAAAAAACATGTGCAAACGATGGCAAAAACTCGGATTGAACTATGTAGGTAGGTATAATAAGGCGATGACGACATTTGACCGGGACAATTGCTATACAACCCACAATAATATACGTCGCAGTATAATATAATATATCGTCAATATTTTTTTGTTACTGGTCTATATTTTAAGATGATAATAAATATACGGCATTATATTTTTCGTTAATTTATTACTATAGGGACCTACGTTTCTTGTGTAGATCGATAGCATAATATAATACATATTATAATAGTTGTATCCTCTCCCCAAGACCCTCGTGCCTTTATAGACATATTATTACATATTAGTGATCACTCGCGAGTGGATTTAATTTGAATACTCAATGTACTGTTCGAACACCGCCTTATTATGGGGTCCGAAATATTGTTCCCGACGCGCCCTACCGACCGTATACACATGTGATATTATATATTATTATTATTACCACTGAACACCGCCACCCCCGACATATACTTATTTGAAAAAATTATTATTTCGCACAATGGTCATCGTCCGTGGCCAATACGTCACACGCATTATAAAATTATAGTATAATATATTATATCACATATATTATAATATTATATACGTAGTAATTAGGCATAGTGAATTGCACAACGGACACATTCTAGGCAAATATAATACATAACACGAACGTGGTGTATATATTGTATGAACGCACCAATTATTGTACCGTACAGTGATGTCATGTGCACGCCGGGCACTCGTCCCTCGGGGGGTGTGTGTTCGGGTGGTATAATATGCAAATCGTTCGGCATCCAAAGAAGAAATTACTACCGATTAATCGCCGCGCCCGTTTGTATACACGCGTATACGACGCACCCGAACGCGACATTGCACTTTCATCGCGTCAATAAAGCGGTGGCGTCGCCGAAGGGGTGGAAATGGAGGGCCGGAGGGGTTGGAAAAAACAAATTATTTCCCGTTTGACCCGCGATAAATCCCGCTGCAGTCGTTATAAAACGCGACTTGCGAGTCGAGGATTATCGATGACGACTGCCGCAGCAGATCGTATACGACAACACATACGCCGGAGGCGGGGGTGTTTAGTCGTGGGATATATATAATGCACATCAGAATAAAAATATATACAATATACATGCACGCACACGGAGCTGGATGCTGTGGGGACTTACGACGACGACGAATTCAACATGGCCCCTCACAGGGATGGTTGTAGGGGTGGACGATGAGGGCCTGCATAGGGATCCCCGGCGGTGTTTCCGTCGCAATCTATGTGTATATATATATAATACGCTGTGAGGCTCCGGCACCGACTCGTGCGCGATTTATGGCCAGAAATTAGTGGTTCTCAGCAGTGCTGCAGTAGAGGCACATATATTATAGGCACGCCGAAGAGAGGGTTATCGTGCGTACCCGCCATGGCAGCAGCGTTTAACGCGTCAGAAACGTCCGTATCCAGATTTATGGGCCCCCTGTAAATCATCCCCGTCGCAATATATATATTATATATATCACCGCGCGTGTGATGTAATTAGCCCGCCTATACGTATATACATGTAGGTATATATTTATTATGCAGACGCGTTTGATTATACACTGCGGTCCGTATACACGCACACCGATATAGGTACGAGTTGAGGGTATATATTAATATATAATATTATAGAATTGTGTTCGAGTATTATATAGGTATACCTGCTATACCGTCGAAAATAATATTATGAAAATATATACCAGATACCTATTATATACCTATATATAATATATATACGTTTCGACTTATTACCGCCAAAGACAACGCGTACGAAGGTATATACCGTCGTCGTCGTCGCGTTTTCACGGATTTCGGGGCGTGGTCGGCGTAAAATACGGTGTAAAACACGTCCGTAATTCGATCTATGACATTCGGTTATCGCCAGCGGTACGCGTATATACGAACACCTTTATATAGTATATTTTGCGGTTTTTATTTTTTTTTCTGGTCGATCGGCATAATACTATACGGTCTTGTGTTTTGTTTTTGTTTATTTTTTTTCTGCATAGGTAGAATTACGATGATTTATGCGAGTGTGATATTATTATTACTATAACTAGCGCGGTATAATAATAATATTATATATTATATTATTATAATATACTACAAGCACCCGCGATGACGAAAACCCGCCCGAGACTCGTTTTGCGCACGAGGGCGTTTAATTCGAAATCGTTTAAAACGATTTTCTTATCCAAGCGAGACAATAACGGCGAACGAAAGGAGGAAAAAAAAAAGAACAAAAAACGGCGCGTATTGTTATTTACAGAGATTTTCTCGTTTATTTATGCGGTGCGCCGGAATAAGGGGAGGTGGCGGATCGAGATTACATCTCTCGGTGTACATACACACGCGCGCGCATGCATATACATATTTATATGTATATAGGTGCCTTGTTTTTCGTTTTTATGTTCGTTATAAATTTTGGTAACACACGCACACACCTTCATTCGGGGGACCTTATATAGCGGTGGTAGACTTTTTCTCTCCAGTAGAAATAAAAAATACTCGTTTCCCTCGACAAAAAAAAAACCGTGTTTACTCCTTTCACACTAATTCGTAACAACAAATCACCGAACCGACTCGACAATTTATTCATTTATTTGATTAACGTTATTATTCAGTGTTGGGCGTTTCACCTATATGTGATATTAGATATCTTCTATGATATTATTAAACTGCGCTGTGTATAGCGCCACACGGCTGTCGGAGGACGCTCACGTGTTTGATATTATTAGGTATTAATATGCACAATACGCTGCGGCACAACGATTCAGTGGCCACCGAGTCGATACAGTTCATGATATACCTAATATCGTATAGGTACTTTATCGCTATCATTTGCAAAGACTTTGATTGAATGTAAAAAATGAGAAAATGAGAAAAATCCAAAATCTTGTAAGCGATCTCGAAATCAAATACGGTCACGATTGTCTCCTGCACGTTCGAAGACCATCATAATATGATAAATGATAGCAACTAAACACTATACACTTCATTTATCTATCACTGTTTTAATGTTTCCAATGTTCTGACTGTATAATATATAGTGTTGCCCAGGCCTAGCTTGTTTCAGTCGTTTATTTTCATTTGAGCAGAGCACAGCATCGGAGGCTTCTCACTGGTGTCCTTAATACTATTATTATTATTATGTTCACGTCACAAGCGTCCTCTGATCGGCGACGGAGACTTTTCGAGAGCATCACAATTCAACCGACATATTTTATTACATAATATAGTATCTTAAAACCACTCGTGAAATCATCAATTATAATTATAATATAGGTACACATAAACGATAAACGTATAATAATAATTATTGGATTAATATATTATATTATTTTTATACTATAAATAATATACTATTACGACAAGACGTCTAATGACTTATACATTAATACATTATAATATTATGTTGTATTGTGATTCCACTCGAAGCGACTTGTCGTTAAACTAACGACGTCGACGGCATTCGAACATAATATCTGTATATTTTAAGAATATTAGAGTTTCTTATATTATATAAACTAACTAAATGAATTTTGTTCTACCACATTTCGTATATTAAATAGTATCCGTTGACTGTTTATTTTAAGTTTGACTTTAAAAGCATCATGAAAATCGAATCTGAGCTTCGTATATATACATCGTGTACCAGCTCGATACCGCTTTTATTGTAAAAATAAAAACATTAACTTTCTAATAAAAACGAATACAATTTCGAACCGCGGAAAATTGTCTTTTCTAATGATCCCTGAAACGGACTGGAAAAAATATGATGTATTTAATATATATGTATATTTATCTTTTTTTATGAATTCGCAGGAGGCAATATTTGAACGAACGCTGACCGTTTTTATAGGATTTACTTTTCCCGAGGTCGTTGTGGGTCACATTTAGTCGTATAATAATATTGAATTACGTTTTTATTTACGGATTCGATAAACTTTTATTCGCTTATATGTGCGCACGCGCGTACACACACACACACACACACACACACACACACAGATACGCATAAGACGACGTGTCGTGTGGGGTGGTGAAGGGGGTTAAAACGAAACGCAAGCAAACGCCGAGGGCAAGGGTGACGGCTAAACTTTGATTGTTGTAAAACGTTATACATCGGTGCGCGTCTCGTGTTTTCAGAAACAAACGTAGTAATAATTTGGCCGCTGGGTAGGAATAATATAATATTATGTTACTGTGGTTAACGTCCGACGCACCGGATAATGATTGAAGATCATCCGTGACTAATGTTGACTTTATCCTGGATTTTCGACCCTGCAGTTAGTGGATTTAGAAATCGTATGTGTCTTGGCTAAAGGTCCGTTAGAAGTGCACGGTACATGTTATAACAATATTATATATCTCCATAATAATATGTACAAATAACAAATATTTGGTTTTATCAAAATAAATCAACTTGTTTTTTTAAGACCATTCCAATATTTTTAACTAACTAATAAATTGTATTATAGTATTATAACTAATAGTCGGTGAATTTAAAATTGTAAAATTTCACTATCGAAAAAACAAAGAATAAATTGTGCATAATACTAAATTACCCTGCACAGTCGAAAATAAGTATTACCTATCAAACATTTTGATTTTGAGGGTATAGGTTCTATAGTTCACCGACGTCATACCCATTTTCAAAGGTTCCAAAACTCACAAGCCCTCCTTTTAAATTAAGGCCTAGGAGAGCCCCTCCTCCCACATGGTAGGTCTTAACCTTAACCATTATTTATACCTAACATAATATTATTTTTAATGGTATTGATAATGTTGCTTTAAAATCATATGTTTTGACCTATATCTAGTGGAGGGGACGCTGTAATACGTAATTACGAGCAAGTTTATAATTATTATTGCTTTTATTAACGGAAATATACACATGCGTGACACGTATATAATATATATATATATATATAATATTATTATAATTTATAATCACGTGCGAAATAAACCACACATGCAGGTGGTAAAGATACGACAATAAAATATGATAAATAGGATTTACGGTCGATGATACCTCAAATACGACCATATTATATTATAATTAATGATGCACGAATGTAAACGAAAAGCTAATAATTCGTTTACAGATTGCATAAAATAAATAGTAACATTAAAATATTATATTAACGGTACTGCATTGATAGGTAGTTGAAGTTTTACAAAAAAAAAAAACCATTTGATGAAAGTTTTGATAAGAACATGTTAAATAAAAGAGAAGATAATTGTGTCGACTTTAACAATTGAAAACTACATAATTATATTATAATATATGAATATAAGAAGTGGCGCAAAATTACTTAGTGCATTAATATTTAATAGTCATCTTTGTGTTATCGTCGTTTGAAGATGTTTGACGTTATTAAATATGGGGGACACTAAGTGAAAATCATTTCGACTCTCTCATGAGAGTACAATTTTATATTAAACGTCAATAATGGGCCACTGTGTAGGAGTATACATTATGATATTGTTGATATGTATAGTTATGTATACGCACAAATATATTATTTTATATGGTACACGTGTACCGTACAAATAAATACAAATGCATAGTATTAGTATGTACTAGGGCACGGATACGATATTACGATGTCATGGTGAAAAACATTGAATGCTTGAAGAAATAACGATTCAGTACAAAAATGTTATACAATATAACGAATTCTTTTGTTTTTAACGTTTTGTGAGCAGCCATTATGCTTGATAAAACATAGTTCTAAAAACAGTAGCTTTATTTGTAAGACGGACGGCTTTTTTAGGAATTGAATTCTGGATGTCTAGTCGATTTGTTAGACATAATGTAATCCAGGGTATTTTCGACCGGAAGGATACCAACTACCAGCGGCTATCAAGGACTGAGCGTGTCTAAGTTTATTCGATTAACACTATTTAAATGTAAAAAAGCATCTGAAATGGTTTCCAAATGAGTAATTAACTACATTTTAGAAATATTTTGAATAACTGGTGCTCCATGTTGTATCTTGAAATCCGAGGCAGAGGTTTGAGACTTCTGCAGTGTTGAGTTATTCATGGAAAACTCGCGACGGTCGCAGTCAAAGGATAGTGACGAAAGTTCTAATACAATAAATGTACACCGAAAAGTGCCGAAGTATATACTAATTAGAAATTATGTAAAAACGTGGTCAGAGGACTTGAATACTTGATATTCGTGCCGTTTGATAAAAATATAGCATCATCGTGTTGAAAAAACATTTTATTTGTTATTTAACAGTAAGCGCCCATATATTATTATAGTAATCTTTAAAATTCTATATGAGAGCGATTAATTTCCTGTTCATCTCGAATCACTCAAACAACGTTACTGAGAAGATAAAAATGTAATGATCATCTGATAATCGAGTATCAATTATAACTGAAGTATACATAGATTCAGCGATCATAATAATATATGGATAGTATTATAGTTGTACATTAACAATAAATTTAATCTCATAAACACACACACACATATATTATACGACATAATATATGTTTATATATCGGTCGAAAGACGTGAATTTAATACACAGATCGAGCACTAAAAGTTAATTATTTTATGGTAGACAGGGGTGACAACGCAAGAAAAGATAAAATTAATATGAACTCAGAAGTCAGAAGCAATAATAACGCTCGTATAACAATGGAACAATTTCTATTTTTCTATTTTTATTGCCAATGATTGAAATTATGCGTCCGGATATAATAATATGTAGATACGACGTAATAAGTACCTATGCATATTATTATTATTAGGGCTTGGAGAAATCGATACGTCAAAAAACCCACTAGTTGGGTATATATTTTTAAGGCAGAATGCGAAATTTCACCTTCATCGCCGGTTTTGCGACGTCTGACGCAGCTGTGACGCAGGCCCCGCGAAC
The DNA here is from genome assembly GCA_016617965.1 of Macrosiphum rosae. Lineage (NCBI taxonomy): Eukaryota > Metazoa > Arthropoda > Insecta > Hemiptera > Aphididae > Macrosiphum > Macrosiphum rosae. Next base: position 12,786 of record WHPZ01582403.1, on the reverse strand, counting down.
CAACCGGCCGTACGGTATCGACTATGAAAATTATAGGTATAGGTACCTCCTAAATGTATGTACGATATTATAATAGACTCGAATCGGATTACGATATCGCTCGACGAAATCGTCCCAAATATTGGTCGTATTGTTCGGTGGTTTTTATTCGCCGAAACAAAAATGCGATGAGCATAATAATATAGGCGTACATATTATACGAGTCGCCATGTCTGCCACGTTGAAAGTCGTAAACGCTTTATCGTGAGCGGCGCGAGCGTTAATCGGCGGAGAGATCAAATGCACGCGCCGTCGTGTCACGTACTCAGCAAAAAAAAAATTCGGACCCGGCACACGCGACGTTGGGTCGGTCGGTAACAAGTGTTGGTATATAAGCGGGCTTGTTATTATAATATCATATTATATAGGATAAGTATACGTGGGCAGCTACAGCAGCTCTAATTTTAATTTTTTATGTTTTCATTAATAATTTAAACTGAAATATAAAGGTAGGTGGTACCTCTACACTATTATTTTTATGTAAAAAAAAATTACGTACACGAGTCCGAGTGTCGAAAAACGATTGTGATCTGCGGCTTGCCCCAAACATGATTAGCATATAATATAATATATCATTATCGCATGATTATAATATCACGTAACTCGTTTGCGATTTTTGAGGTACCTACATATTATTATTATATAATAATTAATGGGAAATTCGAAAATCGTACAGGAAAAACAATCTGTGATCGATATCTAGTTTACGTACTTAAAATATAAAATTTATATTATTATGATGTAGTTATGTTTGTGAAATGTTTAATGCTGCAGTTTACTATATACTTTACTGAGTAGTGAAAAACAAACCCACCAGTAATTATTAAAAGTTGCCGGTAAAACCGATATTATATCATGGATAACACTTTATCGCCTATGTACGCTCTGCAGAATCTAGGAACCTTTGTAGTTTTAAGAGCACGCCGAGAGACCCCGCGAGGAGGATGATCACAAATTAGTCGCCACCGCCCCTACCACCACCGGCGTAAGTGTAGGCGGTTGGCACTCGACGACCGAGTTTTGCGGCGGCGGCGGACAAAAGACGGTTCAGAGCGGGCCAAGATAAGCCGGCAAATTAATGGAAGGTAAAACGCGGACAAACAAAACTTTGCGTAGGACACGCGACCTGCGCGTATGTATGTATATATTATATATATATATGTACACGTATCGAGGGTAGTGGTCGCGCACGTATACATATATAATATATAATATGATGATATAGCTCCAGTCTGGTGCGCGGACCTCGGAGGGTCTGCAGCGCACAACACAAACACCGAGAAGATCAACTTTTAATTAACGTCTACCGGCATTTGACAATGGCGTTTATACACATAATATATATCGCAGCCCGTACGCACGACATTATATGAAATGGGTGAATATTATCATAAAATATAGGTAGGTATAAGTCGTATAATAGGTATGGCACGGATAAAGTTTCCACCAAAAACGAAAAAGACTCGATGCCCGCGGTTACGCCAAAATGTATATTTTTTAAAAGACGTTTCCATAATATATTTTTGGAAACCATGTATAATAGTGCAAACATGAGATATAACAATATTGCATTTTGCATACGTGAACAACAATACAACAGTTATTAAATGTTATAATCATTATAATATATAACTGTATATTATAAGTAATCAAAATATATTTATTTTATTTAAAAAAAAATGTTTGTCACATTTAACTATTTAAGACGTACCTATTAGTAAACAGTGTAAATATGAATTATTTAGTATAGGTAGCTGGTATATAATATAGATAGTTGCATTCCATAAAAATTTAATTCATATAGGTTAATAATATATTGTTTTTACAATGTCACGTAGGTAGTTAAAATAAACTGCAGTTTCTTAATATTAACATTACCACATGCAACTCATCGCTGTATATTATTATTATTGTACGATCTTCGCGATTATTTACAAATTCCAAACAACTATTACATGTAGTATTATACTTAGCTGCGCATAATACCATTGATTATAAATTATAGTATTTATAATCAATGATAATAGGTACATCGCCCAAAAATTAATATCAGTGGTTTTCAAACTTATTTTGTTTTAGACGGGAATCAAATTTTCTAAATGTTTGACAGAAACGGTAGTGTACGCGTTTATTTCCGAAAAAAATCCACTCCAACGACTCTGTTATTATTATTAATTTATTATTGCCGTTTAATTCTATAATACGCGTATATACTATGTGTAGGAATGACGGACGACGATAATATGGGTTATACGCTGCTCTATGTCGTCACGCGACCATGACTATTATATTAATTCACAGCAGTACAATATATTATAATTTAATATTACCTATACGGAGATTTTAAGCATTTTTTGTAATTTTTTTTCATATACCTATACTCACGCGCGTATAAACCATGATATCGACGCGGAGCCTGTGGTACGACGATAACAATAATTGTGCAGCGCTTGAAAAGAGTAAAATAATATGTAATATAACATCATACTCTCTATGATAAACCCGTATGAACCTACCTACCTAATAATAATAATTGGGAGGTACGCGTCTCGTTCACGACGACGATCAAATTCGAAAATTATCGAGTGGTGGTCTCCGCCGGCGAATATACATAACGTTTATTATTGTTATTATCCGTTTTGGACCGTGTTCCGTATTCTTCTTATACATATTTATATTATTGTACACATACGAATAGTTACACGGCAGTAGCCGTCGTTTGTGTGAGTGAGTGTGTAAGTGAGTGAGCGCCTCGCATATTCCTCGGGCCGGAGACGACCGACGTGACCGCCGTTTATGTATACCGATCGTGATGATATCAGAAAAACAAACGGTGCCCACTAAATTCTCTTGCACGTGTGTGTGTGTGTGTGTGTGTGTATGTGAGTATAATAATTTATACTGTGAGAGAACTAGAGAAGTCATCTCTGAATCGCGCATTGGTCACGGTCGCGCCGCCGTGTTATTTTGTGTTGGTTGTTCCCCCAACGAAAATAATAATATACCGACAGCCTTAATAGGCGATATTATTATCACTATTATTGTTAACGTCAGCGTCTATTATTTAGGATTTGAAAAAAACAAACTAAACTGAAGATCAACCAAACTTAAATTCCAAAAACAGTATATTATTATTAATTTTTACATATCTACCGTCTGCAGCACCAATTTTATTATACACACCTAACTATTATAATAGTTATACGTCATCGTCGACGGTTATATAGGTTGTCGCGAATCTCTATTTGTACGAAACTATAATATATAACTACTATGTAGGTACCAGGTACCTAAATCATACTAGCATATTATACAGAGTGGTTAACCATGTTTTCCAGTGTTACGGGAATGTGTAAAAAAACAGTGACCCCACCCTGTATGTATAGGTAGGTCCGCGTCCACATACCCATCTGAAAAGAAAAAACCACTTGTTAACGTCGTCGCGCGCCTATTATTATTAATTGCAGCGTCGTCGCAGAGGTTATATGTGTCGTCGAGCGCTACACAAGTCGTTAAATCTTTATTACGCGTGTACATTAAATTTAGAGTATAAATTCGCACTCATTATTACACGACAGCTTGCTATTTATTTTTTTTCCAACTTTTAATTTTGTACCGCGGATACTATAATACGTTTATTATAATATATATACATGTACTGCGTTTGCAAATCCGTTATTGTTCCGGATTTTTATTCTTGTCGTTAAATTTTATTAAGTTCGTTTCGAGTGTACATTATCGAGAGGGACTGCTCGCGCGAAAAAAATCCCACACGTGACAACTATGGCATTTCGGTAAAACCGCAGGAGACTGACGATTTTATAACATTATATATAGGTATGTGAAACAGCTTGATGCTCACAATATTAACGTCAACTCGTCGTCCGGAGCACTTCGGACACGCGCGAGTCTCCGAAATGGAATTTTACACTGCTACCACGATGTAATAATATATAACATCGTCGTTGGTATATGAGCGAAAAAAATTTAAGTAAAATAAAAAATTCTCCTCCTTATATCGTATCGTTTGACCAGCCGACCGTGCCTATATATTTATATTTATTTACATTTTATACGTCTAAAATCGTTTTACACATAAAATATACGTTTAGGTGAGTCTCTCGGTGCACGTCAACGGTCGGCTGCTGCCTGCTGGTCGTATTATATTTTAATACGTGTGTGGAATACAAATCGGCAAGCATATACGCTCATAATAATAAATAGGTAAGTCGCTGACGTCAAAAAATATTTTTATAAAACATATTGCACGTCATAATAAATTACATCATGTTCGCGTACAATACCCGAAAACCTATTCACTAAAAAGTTTTAAACGCCAAAATCTTTATCGATAATAGGCCGTAAGGTTTTTTTTACACTTATCGATCGAATACTACTCAAAATATTGTAAGAAAAAAAATAATAAAACGAAAATGTCTCTGTAAGATTTTCAAACTTTATTTTTAGGTCAACGAGCTTTTATATACTTAAACAATAAATTATTCCGGAATCACGGTCGATTAAATACGATTCTGTTGAAGAATATTCACGCCCGGGTGAAATCTATTTCCGCGAATAATATATGCGTACCGTACAAATACGAAAAACATATTATAATATTATAATATATTATATTCGGCCGTCCAAAATGTGACACATTATTATTTTAATCGACGAAAATGGAATACACCCATCGACAGAACACCATAGTGCAGTAATATAATCGTATCGTATCGACTGCCGTTTAAATTCGAATCGTGTGTATTGTTTCGTTTAAGGCTGAGTTCAAGCGTGGCGAGAGAATACAATTTATATATTATTATTTTATAATGGTTCGGTCCGCGCTTTGATAATATATATAATACATGGTCGAAACCCCTTTGAAAACGTGCTAAGCGTGCAGCGTCCCGCGAGGTCTCAAACCCGAAGCAATCGCGAGCAATCTAAAGGCCACAGCACTGTACATATACGTAACCGGAAGTAACCGAATAGGTTTCCTTTTGGAAATAATATATGCGTATTGAAATTACCCCAAATTCGCCAAAGTATTATGAAAGTAATTCCCACGTCACGATCGGTTCAAAGAAAAAAATAGTATATAAGTATAGGCGTATAGCTTTCGTTGTATATACTTGGAGATATAATAATGATAATAAACAAAAGTATAATATACTATATCCGGTGTAGTTATGTGTTATATGAACTGTTAAGTTACTTAACATATACGTGATACACTATACACGGATAAACTATATAGTTAATTTATACGGATTATACGTACAATAATACTGCGAATAATTGCTTAAAATCAAACTTTTAACAACTAACTTAAAATCTTCAACTATGTAGGTAAATATTTGGCTAAGCGAGATATTATACGAATCGCTGTTTAAATTCGCGGCGAATTAAATTATGTGCCGCAGCAGTATGGGGGTACTATAATTCGGCCAGAGGGGTAGAAACTCGGTAACCAATTGGGTATATCAGCCAGCACGTACACATTATATACGACTCGTCCTGGTTTTTTCTTTTTCTAACCGTCTAATCGTGTACCAGATATTATACGAGCGCCCACACTGCACACACCACACACACACACATACACACACACACACCACGCTCGAGTGCTCGTTATCAAAGCGTATATACCGAGAACGGCGAGGAGAAAAAGAGACCGACCAAATTATAAAATATATATATAATATACGGTATATTAGTTGCCGGAGTCGCATCCGTGACCGTCCGCATACGGGATGAAATAATAATAATGTCGTGTGCGACCCTCGGATGACGGGGCTGTTGTGCAGTGCCGAGACGATAAACAGAGGCTGTTTTGATTGCCCACGAGGGTTGGAAACGGAACCCACTGACAAATGAAACGAAACACGCTGTGCGTGTACGTATGTACATATTATATATATATATATATACGAGTACGTAATCGACACATGTTTTATTTCATCCACTGATATAATATAATTTACAGTATAATAATATATATTATCATAATATACGCATATACATCACGAACCCATTTGCGTCTGCCATTTCGGCAAACTCGTGTTTACTGAAAAAAAAAACGACAAACAGATATAATCTCAGATACCAGGACTCGAAAAACCTTTTACCGCGCGCCAGGTCAAAACGTTTACTTATGGAAAAAAAATGTAAAACACTGGTCGTCGTTATTATTATATCGTGGATATTAATCGATTCGATTTGTACGTTTATATAATAAGGCCCCAATATAAACGTCCATACGAAAGACGTTTTCGGTGTCATTTCCTGTATCATACGTATTATATATATATAATGAAGTATAATATTATGCACTGACCTGCAACGCGGAGTATCGATAAAAAAGCATTTTATAAATAATCTAGTAAGCCTGTTATAACGCCGATATAATATACTAGTATGTTTAGTACATACACGCTACATACTATTTAGGTTGTACCGTTATTGTATATATATATATATATATATATATTATATATATCGGATGATCCATTTAACGCAAGACATTCGTTATTTCAAAAACTATTAATGTTTTTGAAAATATTTTTTAACATAATATTTAAGTAAACCAGAAACAACGTTTTAAGAAAAAAATAGGTATTTTTTACTATTTTTTATAAAATGCTGGTCCACTACTAAACTTCAGTCATCTAAACTTTAAATATTTATGACTATAGATAATAATCAGCTTGTCCGAAATTTTATTTTTATTTTTTACAAATTGAAATAAACCGACTAATCTTAGGAATATCAAATTAATAATGTATGACTTATATTTTCGAAAATATTTGTGTTTTCTGAAATAATGTGCGTCTTAGGTTAAACGAATCACCCTATATATATATAATAAACATTAATTTTATATTATATATAATATTTATCATATATAGGTAACCTATTAAGAGCGTAATATTATGTTGCATAATTCAGTGTCTGACACATGATTTTAATAACTAGGTCGAATATAATATCTTGAGCCTTTGACACGGTTATGATTTCGCTCTCGCGCGTTTCGACCTTTTATTCCAACGAGAAAGGGTTCAACAACGATGGTCTCAGTATTATATTATATCATATACCTACACCACGCAGTATATTCACCCCAGACACCGATGTATATATATATATATATACGTATATACGTCGGATGTTATGATATTTATAACAATATGTAGGTATAGGTTGCCGTGTTAGCGTACAACAAAGTAAATAGCTAGGGTGCGTGTGGGGTTGTTAAAAAAACATTGGGAGCAGTGCCCTGCCATAGTAGACTCGTGTCTGCACCCTGGATCAAAAAACCGGATAAAAGTCGCCCGACGTCACAGCTCCATAGTGATAAGAGATCGTTGATGTCGCGTCGTACACCGAGTTTTCGCAAGAAAATTCAATGACTGTTATAACGCGGCTTTATTTTACCACCTAAATCCCACCGCCGCTGAATCAAGCCAACGAAATCCGGGTGAAATATAAAACGCGACGGGTCGCAGACGTGGAAAAGGCTTCGGAAAGTCGTATAACGCGTAAAAATTCGTTTCCGACGTGCGAGTCGGTCGTTCCGCACCCGTATCAGTACTTAAAATATTTTTGTCATGATATCGTAATTAGGTAACATACTATAATATGATATAAAATATTACTAAAGTTTGCTCTGTTCGGTGGTCCCATAAAAAATGTCTCACGACGTACATTTCGCAGGATGTTAAGTCGTTTTCCGAGACGACTCGTCCTAGGTGACGTGCAATCAAACAGTCAAGATATTGGCATGTGCACTCACATAAACCAAGCTGCTATTCGATGAGCAGATGTGTGAAATATTTCAAAACACAACAAAGAGCGGTAATAAATCCGCATGACAAATACGTTTATAATTCGCGGTGGTATATATGGATACCTGGATATTGGTACATGGGCGACAAAGGAGCGGATATACCGTGCGCGGTAGCGACCGTGACTAATAATATTATTCCAACCGGGGTGCGACAGCGGCGGCGGCGTGGCATAACGAGACCGTATACGTATTTGTTTATTTCAATGGGAATATTATATAGGTGTCAGGAGAAAAAAAACTCGTATACGGGTCAAATCCCTCGGAATTCCTTGGCTCACATAAGCGCACACAATCATGCGTTATATATATTATACGCGTATATAAGAATAATAATACTAATGTATATTCTTATTATTATATTATATTACCTCGGCGGCAGCGCGAGGCGGACGGACGGGACAGCGCAGCACCTGGTTGAGACCAAACGGGCTCGCATATTATTATGCTTTAACGCGTTCTTTCACCGACGTCGACGGATTATAGCAAATATAATATAATATATTACAGGCAGATTCCTATACATATTTATACGCCGACCCTACAAATAAGACGGTTTGTTTGCTCTTTTTGTGTTCGGAAACCAATTGCCGCGCTGAACACACACACACACACTTACACAACATACAAAACATAACGCGTTTAGTGGGCGTATAATAATATAAGAATCGTAAAAAAAAGGCGGTGGTGCGTAAAAGGCCAATTTCCGAGGTGGAAAACCAGGTGTGAATGTCTCCGGTGCTGCCATTCACCACGTCTCCGGGGTTCAACTATATACTCCGCCACACCAACGCGCACGCACTCACACCCTCGATATGTGTAGTTATATACAATATCGCCGCGGGAGTTTGTGTGTTGCATTATAATACTATATATAATATATGTATACTTGTATTGTTATTGTACTATCGATTTGCAAAGAAAAACGTACCGAATGTCGCCTATTAGGAGGGAAATAAGCGGCGAGGACTGCTGTTAGTGACTATTCGACTGTAAATAACTGGCAGCATCGTCCGCTGCAAGCGAAACCGCCGAAATTAGTCTCGGGGTATACGACCATATACGTCTATATAATATTATATGTATGCGTTTAACGCGTAATGTGTGTGCATTATCCGCGTTTACATTTATAATGCGAGCGGTTATTGGATATAATAACCGTCTGATATTATTATTATTATTAAGAGTACATGGAAGAGAAGACACAGAGTGACGATTACGACGCTCAAACGACGTGTAAAATGTTCGCACCGAGTGCGCACATTATATTGTATTATGTATACCTACTCGTCGAGTCGCGGACTAGGGGAAGAAACTATATTAAGCGCTGTAATGTGTACTATAAAAATAGGTATAGGTACAGTTTTCTCCGGCATATAACACCACCGGTACAGCGACGATATATATGCGCTATAATATATTATAGTGTATAGTTGCGACGATCGCGTTATAAAAATGCATTAAAAAAGATGCGAGAGGGGGTGGATTTCAATTATTTTTTTTCTTCACTCGGTAATGGAAAAATCCTATGGCACTCACTACGGTTTGATTTTGTTACAGAGTTTGTATCAATACAACATATAAACATATAATTTATTATATATAATATGTTTAATGTTTAATATATGCGTAGAACGTTCACCATAACATTGTCCCAGCTCGTTTTAATCGGTTTTAGCACGATTTTTGTTAATCGAATAGTATTAGATAAGTACTATTATGAAAGCAATTAATTAAATTTATTTTAAACTTTATTCACGAGTAATAATTCTGGGTTATCTCTGGATTAGCTGTTATTTTTTTTATTATTTAATATTTAAGTGATGTTTAAGTCGAATTCTCTTTAAATAAGTAAATAGATGTACAAAGACTCACCTTCCAACAGTCCGATTTCTTCTCACATTCCGTGGCTTCGACGTCTCTGGGCACCAACTGAAACATAAACAACGAAAATCGAGTTATTAATAATGTATATTATTATACATAGGTAGTTGCACAGCATAATATACGAGTTCCTGCGTTCGGCTGGAAGGAGGAGGAACCGGAGATGACTAATGTTATATATGTTATATCTCATATAAGCATCTATACACAAAATATATAATAATATATACCTACCCTCCGCCGTTTGGGGAATTGACTTTGTGCCTGGAAATCTCTGTAGGGAATTACATGCATGTGTGTATAATATGCAGTGTCTAGGGGCGGGGGCGTGGGGGTTGATTCCGATGACTACAACAAGCGGACAATCAAAGGAGTATCTTTTAATCCCGCCGAGCACACGAGAAACGGCGATACGATTATAAAAAATGTATTATATAATATTATATTATAGTACTATTTGCGCCGTTGCTGTATGCGCCGAGCACGATGATGTATTTATATTTTATATATGCAACTTCGATGTATAATAATAACAATATATATATGTGCATATAATTTGTAGACGAAGTGAAATAGAAACAAATGGTTATTCGTATAAGAGATATTTTCATAATATTTAATAGACTATAAAATAAGTACCTTGTTTAGTATTATTAAAATGTGTGTTCTGTAAGTGTTGAGCATATTAAACTGTAAATGTTTGAGAACCTTAATAATATACGGTAGACACAATATTCCGTCGGACTTTAAACCATCTATATTACTAAGGGTAATACACTAATACCTTGTACAATAACATTATTATTATATAACGTGGGAAGTTCGTATGAATTACCTATATTTTTTGGAAACGCACTCTATATAATATATTAATTATTTACTGAATGTTTTTACAATTAAGTATGTCCAAATTGAGATAAGCATACTTAGTGAAGTTGACGAAAAATGAAATTTTCACGCATTATTATAAATTGTTTGAAAAATGTCAAATGACAATATTTTAATATTTAGTTCATATTTCATAACAAAATGTATAGAATACATAAAGTATACTGAAACTGACAATACCATGCATAAAAAACTTTGAATAAATTAAAACGGTCATCGTCCGTGGTTAATGGATTGTTTCCGTTTATATAATTTCGTAACAAAGAGGGATACACGTTGCCAACATTCTATCAGATTACGGATACGGTACAACTTTTAAAGTCCAATATATTTTCATACCGTAGGGATACAGAAACCCGATCAACTGATCGAGTGTCGCTTCTATATTGTTCTGTTCTATTGATAACTAGCTAGTGTCAATCACACGATAAAACTTTTAGGTCACATCATTTTTTTTAATAGGTATACGTAAGGTATCAAATTGTGCAAAATATAAGACAAACGTTATGTGACGTAATTATCATTTGATATGCGGACGTTTCAGGGAATACTGTGGTATAACATATATATTTTTAAATTTGAATACATAATAATTTTAAGAAAAAAAAATTTATAAAATTTCTTTTTTTGAGATGGAAAAAAAATCTAAAAATGTAATTTTTGGTCCATAACGTAATGGGTAATTGTCTTAATGGTGACAATAGTTGGAAAAAACCACGTTTATATAATATGTATTTAACTATACGTGTGTTGTGTGTATATCGTATTACGTTGATTATATATCTTCGGGGTCGCGAGAAACTTCTTGTTTGCGATAATTAACCAGCTCTATAGCTTGCGTATATAGTATATACGTACCTTTGCCATATACGATGTATACCTTGACGACGAGGCGTAATATAATTAGAAATCCTACGATTTCAAAGGACGAGCGAATTACCACGGTATCCTGCAAGTACTATGTATACAACAACGGAATATATAGTATATACAGAGAACCACAAATACGCATTTTTCACAGGGTCGTATAATATTTTCTGTCCAAAAATATACAATATTTAATATTATATAGCATGATATGTACCTACCCATATATAAATGAAAAAAAATTCCGAATCTTGATGAATCGCGTGAGGAGTAATTTCCTTAGTAAGCCGTATTCCCCGATTAAGACTCGTTAAAAATGAATGCGAAATAAAAAGAAGAAAATATACAGTATAATTTCTTTATCCTATAACCGATTCTACAGTTCTATGCCGCTATATAATTATATAATATTTTACATATATCTTAGTATATATATATATATATGGCATATGTATTAGTAGTTGAGGAAGAAATCACATTTTCAAACGATCGTCCGTATATACATAATAATAATACTGATGATAATATATCGGTTTTTTCAAGAGTTTTTGCCCGCTTTATAGTTTCATCTTGAAAACAACATTATAATATAGGTGTATGCGTAACGACCGACCGGTAAAAATAATTTCGACGGCTACGAGGGGACGTCGGACGTATATAATATAATATAATAAAGTTATTCAAATCGTCATCAGAGGGAACTGATATAATATTATATGTTTTGTCGAAGCCGTTTGAAACGGCAAAACTCCGGGTGACAACGACCGCGGAGACAAAGCTCCGACGGCGATTCGGGCGGATTCGCGTATATATAATATAATGGCTTTCGGAACACGTTAGCGTTGCCAGCGAGCAGAGTTTCCGCCCCCGCCGAGCCGTCTCGACCTTGGAAAACGAAAAACAATAGCACCGCCCTCGGTTTAATTGGCATTTGTCACTATATATATACGTATATGATATGGTATATACAAACACACAAACACACACACACTCACATTATAGGCCCCTTCTAAATCCCGTCCCGCCGTTATATTGCGTCGAATTGACGAGTGTATATGATGCAATGCGCGGTAATATGCACATATTATATTATAATATGTAAAAGCGACGTAAGCTATTCTGATGTTTGGAAACCTACAGAGACGGTATTATTATTATAAAAGAGTCTATATACATATTGCAATAAATATATTATTGTAATTGGCGAAAGACTGGTGGGTCGGTATTTAGTATTATATAGTATAGGTAGGTATACGATTTGTGAC
>WHPZ01582401.1:0-18482 GCA_016617965.1 Macrosiphum rosae | reverse complement strand
CACACATCCATTCTATATTATATTTGCATTCCGTCTCGCTTCTATATTCTGCGTCTCTTCTAAAACTATTAAGTGATCAAAAGTTGACGAACCACACCGGTGATGGGTAGTTTTCCGTACGATAATAATATATACCTAATGCACACGAGATATGAACCCGAGCGTTCGCGTGTATATATATATACATATACATGTATAATATTATTATGTCTACGTATGAGCTCGTTTGACAGCGGTGCTTGTGTGTGCAGTGCTGGCGCAGGACGGAAAAAAACTACTGTGGCGGCCTCGAGTACATGTGCAGCTTTATATATATACATATGTATATAATAAGTGTATGGTGTGTACACGTTAGGTGTTTTTTTTTTCCCGCCTTTTTTACACCACCGCCGTGTGACGTATTGATTTTATCCCCGGTCTTTTTAGAGCCCGGGAAATTCTTTTTTTCTCATCCCTTCGGTTTCCCCACCTCTCGCCCCCCCCGCTCCCGTACACCGGCCCCGTCGTCGCCGTCTTCGTCTTATTTTCCTTCTTCTCCTCCTACTTCTCCCGTCGCAACACCTTTTCCCGCCGCCACAGCATCCGCTGCCTATACTATATACACCTACGCGCCGTTGTCACCGCGGCGTTGCCTGTTTTGTATATTATTATTATACGCACACGCTCCTGCGGTCTTAGGCGGTTTCCACTCGCTTCCGCCGGTTTCATACGTCGCGTACGCGGAAAAAAAATTTATCAGCGTCTCCCGCTCGCCGGTTCTCGACGCAGGAGATGACGTGGGTGGGCTAAAAAAAAGGATACACATAATATATATACTACCGTAATAATATAATACGACAACGTTCAGCTTTATATGGCGGTTACGACTATATTGTACTATAGAACAATATTCAATAGATTATATTGAATACACTAGTATATTACCGAATTATAATCAATACTACTGTACGTATTATACCTATTATAGTATATTATATAAACTTACAATATTCGGCATTCATCTCACGTGAATACGTGATTTGTGCGAAAAAAACACAATGTCCCCCTATGCAATTAGTGTATACAGTTGTACTACCTCTGCTGCAGCAGACGATATCTATTATTTGTATTATTTTAAACGCGCGGGCGGCAGATCATCGTGCGGACTTCGGTGAAGCGGTGACCAGAGCAATAATACACGAATGGCGGATGTGATGCGGATGTGATGATGATGTGCAAAAAGAAATGCTTTTTTTTCATCCGCACGCCATATATGTATATAAATATTGTGCTTACGTACCTATATATCGTCGAGAAAACGAGAAAGGAAAATGACAAAACAAAAACCAGAAAAAGGTTCGGACCAATGCCTGTCGTCGGGGGGTCGAAAAGCGGAAGGAATACAGTAAAGCGGGGCCTGCGGGCGCGCGCAAGCGTCGGCCACACACCCCAATTAACGGGGTCGATTTTAATTAGTGGACCTCGGGGGAGGGATCTCGAGGGATTATCGCGTCCGTTCGCTGCGCCTCCTCCCGCCGCCGCGCCCGCGTTTGACCTCCTCTCTCGGACTCGGCGGCGGCGGCGGCCCCCTAAGTACGTCCGCTGCAGCCGACGCTCTCGTAACAAACGGCGTATATATAGTCGCCATTTCTACGATATTTTTTTATTATTATTGTATTATTTTTCCACCGCTTTTCTCTTTTTAACATTTCCACAACAGTGCTAGGAGTTAACCGACTTTTCCTCTTACCCCCCCCCCCTCGCCCCGACGTTATTATATTTAATATCAACGCCTCAACAGCAGCACTCTCGCTTTATATAGCTAGGCGCTTAGTACGAAGTTTTCTGAAAATATATTACTACCGCATATTACAGGGTTTTCTGTATGAAAAATCTCTGTTCGCAGATAGTACAGTGTTTATAGACGTACCTAATATGTATTTATACAGCCAGACAGGTTATGATAATTGGACGTATTATGATTCGTGTTCAATTATTCGTCCGTGCGTGCGATTAAATTAATTTAAATCGGATTCATCGGTAAAGAGCGTTTTTCATAAGCTGTACAGGTTATAGGTTAGGTTAGATATGGGAATTAATGTTTCTCTAATGGTTGTAGATCAATATTCACGCACTGGTCATGAAAAAAAAAAAGTAAACTACGTAGTTTAATGATATCGAGTTTTTCTTATTTCCGCCCGCCACTGCAGTTATGCAGTACATATTGTGTAGGTACCTGATACATATATATATTATTATATATATATATAATGTGTCCAAGATTTTTTTTTTGTTTTTTGATGCTATCAAAACGGATGGAACAATGTATAGTTTGTAATTGTGTAACGTATGATTTGTGTTCAGGCATAATATCATAACCTCAAAAAATTAACTTGATCCGTGTAAAGGTTAAGTAAATCGCGTCGTGCGATCGACATATATGTTTACATATATAGGTACGTACGTCTGACCAATAATAATGCATTAAACATGATAATATTACACTCACCGAAAAGGTCGTTTCACGGAATGACGTATAAATTAATTTTGATGGATAATACTTTCGTCCGTGTGACAGCAAAATATTACTGGATTATAACGGAATGGCGTGTTGAGGAAAAAAATCGGTCGGAATAAAAAATAATATCTTTATTGGGTCCGTTTTATTTGAAAACAAATTTGAAATTGAATAAAGGAGCTATTCTCCTTTGTCACTGCAAAATTTAATATCATATGCTACCTATCTCTATATTATAATATGTAATATTGAAGGTTGACGTGGCCTTTATTTTTAAAGATTAATAGGTACATCTTATAATATGTTATGTGTTACGTATTATATACCATTATATATGTGTGTCGATACGATTAGATATGTATTGTGTAGACTGTAGTTGATTTTTAATTTATTGTTTAGGGTGTGTATTTAACGATAGTAGTAATTTAATAAAATGTATTAGTTTTTTTTTAATCAATTTCGCCAAGTGAAAAAAATTTGTCTAAGAAGTACTTACCACAAAATATTTGCATAACCTATAAGCTTACAGATTTTTAAACATAAATGTAGTTTTGAACAAATACATAATTATGTATTACTTATCAACAATTTGTATATGTAGGTGTGTTTTATGTTATATAATGTAGTACGTATTACCTAATATAATACAGTCGAGCATTATAGATAAATATTAATTTCAGCTTTAAAATCATATAATAATACGCATTTTAATTGTTTTTATAAAGTACGGTATGCCGTATGAATATAGGTATAATATATTATTTTATTATATCTTACCTATTACCTAATGGGTAATGGCTAACACAAAGAGCAATATTGAAAACGCCTGATGTTACAGTTTCATTCAGACTATAATATTTAGTCAGATATGGGCAAATTACTTTTAAAATTGCACCTATTTAAATCAGATGAATATATTTTTTGCATATCTCAATTTCTAGTTCTGCAGTCCCGGTGCTATGTTATTTCATTAAAATACTCTAGTTCCGGTTTTGGTTTTTGAAAAATATTAATAAAGGATTCTGGTTGAAAGTAAACATTCCCATCTCTGACCAACTTACATTTATTTGTTACCGATGTGTATCCATTATTTGTACCCTCCTAAAAAAAATCGTATGATATAATATAATTCATTCGTCTTAAGTTCCACGGTAAATTTTAAATATAAAGAAAATTGTTAATATTGCTGTACGATTCTATACATTTATAATGTCACCTAAATAACTATCACGTAGACACCAAAATTATAATTGTGTTTTTTTTTTTTTGAAAAATTTAAGATTTCTAGTCGGACCCGTAAGCCTTTCACTCTGTCGCAAAACCAAATCTTGAATCTCAATGCTGCCGAAAATTGTTGGATTTCGTCTTGCGGCGTCATTCTCTAAATGTTTTCTCTTCTATACCCTCAGTATACCGACGCCCCTGCGGGAACGGTTAGCAAATTATTTTTATTGTTTGTTCGTTGTACAATACACGTTGTTCGTAATAATTAATGTCCAATAGAATCGGTTTTTGTCTTTGTCGTTCGGCAACAGTAAAGCTGACTGGGTAGGTACTTATACACAATATAATATACCTAGGTACATATTCTATATACACGCGTCCCGGTCAGTGAACATATATTATAATATTATACAGAATATACGCTCGGCTTCTCCC
Organism: Macrosiphum rosae; assembly: GCA_016617965.1. Classification (NCBI taxonomy): domain Eukaryota; kingdom Metazoa; phylum Arthropoda; class Insecta; order Hemiptera; family Aphididae; genus Macrosiphum; species Macrosiphum rosae. Next base: position 14,326 of record WHPZ01582401.1, on the reverse strand, counting down.
TTATGGCACGCACACACACATATATTATATGGGTATTTATATATATTATAACTCAACATAATAATACTATACACCTCCGAACAATAATTAATATAGCCGAAGAGTTAAAAACGGTAATTAACCATTTCAGTTTAGACGCTTTTATGCCGGATTGTTATAATAATAGTATTGTAATATATATATAGGCACGCCAATAATAATTTCGCAATCAAACACGTTCGCCGCAGTATTTTAGCTCCTCGTTGTTCCTCGTTAATTGTTAGAACTTGTGATGTTATTATTATACCTCGGTATAATATTATGTTGCCAAGATGCGTGCTATAAACGACGACGTATGTTTCCATCGTTTAACAATACGGACAATAGAGGATATATTATATTATTATATTGTTATGAGACGGACGGATGGGCGTGTCGATATACGCGCGGGTACTTACTTATATTATGTATTATAATTAAATATTTAAAAACAAAACGCGTTTTATATATACGTACACATTATAATATCATTACACTAGTGTGTGTATATAATATATTGTATGGTTTAGTAGTCATATAATATGTTTGCATACTGCTTATAATAATTAGGTATAAACTGCAGTATATAAGGTGGGTAGGTACTTACCAACATTTAGTGGCGTATATATAGGCACGCCATCTGTACCGCATTTCCCAACACACGAGACCAACTGGCGACCGACTTGGCCACAGTACCTATATAATACAAGTATTAAGCACATTCTAAATAAGTATAAACGTGAAACGTCGACATTTTTAACTTGAAATTTGTTTTATTTTGTCGACTATACAACGTGGTCAATAATTCTAAAACTGTGTCAAAATGTTTCTACGAATTTCGGTATAAGTACTCGTTTCTATTTATGCTGTTTTTAAAATCTTTACTCGGTATCTATAATAGTTTTTGGCTGCGCCCCGGAAACAATGATAAGACTGAACTTCCAAGTCAAAAATTCTCAAATTGGATTAGCAAAAATTGGAAAAATATGTAGCTGATTTAATTGTGATTATATACTTGAGTTGATATATTATCAAACATTTAAAAAAAAACTGTTTAAATGCTGTATTTGAAGTGTCGAATTATGTTTTGTTTCTTAAACACATTTTTTTACCATCAAAATTAGACTTGTCGTGAATTCGTTAGGATATATCTAAAAACGAGATATCACTCATAGTTTTGAATATCAAGTGCAGTGTTTAAAAGTAAACAAAAGTCGGTTTGTCAGTTGTGAGCCTAATGATTTTATTCCTTATTGAAAGCCCCCTTTTGGATACCTGGCTCCAAAAAATCATAAGTCAGGCCCTGTAGATAACGACAATTTTATAATCGCGTTATATATCGGTTAAATTATTATCTCATACTTACATAGTTTGTTTTTCAGTCGTCGGAACGTGTTATTGGAAAATTGCACGTGAGTACAAATAACACATATTATAATAATAAAGCAACCGTTATAATAATATTATTATTGTGTTTCGTGTTGTTCGTATATACCTATACTAATACATATATATGGACGAATAAAGTGTTCGCCCGTTTTATATCAACATATATGTATATATATAATATATTATTATGCTTATATCTGTAGTGCGTACTAGTTTATTTCATATATTATGTACAGAGTGTATCCCAATGTTTGACCATATGTGTTCATAGGACGCTCTAGGATTTTCATCCTTGGTTCATTGGTTGTGTATCGTTAGTTTTTTGTCGATATGAATTTTCCAGACAGCTATTTTGTTGTCTATACGTGTATCCCTAAGTATTTCATTCTTGCTTTTTCGCTTAGATTTCTTGGTTGTTAATTTGTGCTAAGGTCGAATTTGTGTTTTTTCTAACGGTGAATATATTTTGGATTCACTTTTGGCGGGGTTTGGGGTAAGTTTCCATCCGAGAACCTCGTGTATCAAGAGAATATAGTTTTAGATCTTTTATCGACGGTTCTAAGACTTCGTTTTGAGTTATAATTATTGCGTTGATCGTTTACATATAACCCATCGCTGGTTTAAACGATTTGAAACGTGCACAAAACTATATCATAATTGTATAGTGTAGGTATGTTGAACAATAATAAACGGAAATCGATTATTTTACTTTTCAACGCGTATTGTGTGAACACCGTTCGATTCGATAAATGATCGTCTTAAAATTTTTGAAAAATTGTCACCGCGGATAACCGCGCGAGAGACACCCTGTAGAAGAGTGTGTACTCCCTGCAGGCTGGTTACCTATATATATATATATTATGCGCAGTGCAACGATTGCGACATAATATGTATCTTTCTAATAATAATTTAACGTCCGCTTTGACGTATCGATCAATTATTATTGTAATGTAACGGCGGCGCGAGGCCGTCGATTCTACTCGTTAAGACAACGGTAATTATATCAGCGATTTAAAGTTGGAAAATTAATTACCCGGTCGCTTGACACGGCCGTCGTGGTCGTCGCACTGCAGCAGACACTCAACTCGTAATAAATCATTTCATCAGACTCGCGTAACATTGACCCGTCTGTGTGCATAATATAAACGTCGAAAAACGACCAATATCATCGCACTTATTAATATTATTACTGTTTCACTCGCGTATTATTATAGGTAGCACGATGTATCGAGACGAGCGCCCGGAGCGTGGTGGCCGCAGAGTTGATTATACAGCCGCCACTTCACTATCGCGTATTCATGTCGGATTCGTGAAAACTTTTTAAATTTTCGTCAATTGGCCTTTGGCCGTAGGTATACTTACCGACTTTTCGTAGCGTCTATATATAGATAGCTAATACATATATTGTGTTACTCTGCGGCCTAAACAAAAATAGGAACCCACCTACAATATATAGGTACCTCAACCGGCTCAACCGAATCATACTTTTAAAATTCGTTTCTGAGGCACTGTATACCTCGGGTATTATACCTATTGTTTGCTTGTGTATACTACCTTCGGCTCAAAGCTTTAATAAGCTACTTCAAATTTCCGCAATAAAACTATTTTTATTGCTAGGGTTAGGAAACGTTAAATATTAGCTTGTTTACATATTATAATATGTTATTGTTATTATCTTCTAGCTCGGTAAAGTCATACAAACGATGTGATACTATAATAGTTTACTTACTTTTTTCTGTGATGTATAAACTTATTGACTCAACGAGCTTAGAACAATCGGTTGGCTCGACCACTCTCGTGGATCTAAAACTGTTATACTCTATATATCTACCTATAATAATATATACGTAGGTACCTAAACCATCACAAGTGTTTTTTCTTATTTAAAACTAATCGGGCTTACACGCTATACCTATCTTATATTTACTGTGCATATTTTTAAGCTCTTCAAACGGTCATAATGTTAATATATATATATATGCACACATTTCATCCATGTACCACTGACTCATATTCCATAAGTGTTCAATAAGTGGTTATAACTGCAGAGTTCTCCTCGCGCACCTGCATACATTAGTTTTCAGTGTACCATTTGTGCGAGAGAGAATGGAATATCAGGGGAGCAATATCGTATTGCAGGAAGAAAACCATATTTAAAATTTACATACCATGGCATATGCATATATATATACATAACATCGTTAGGTACGTATTTAAATAAGCTGATAGGAGTTTATAAATAATAGAAGAAACGAATTGTATCTTTATTTTCATCGGTTATGTCGCCCCCAAGCAATGATCATCTCTTTCAGTCAACATCAATATTATGCTTTCTTTCTCTGTAAGCGTGATCCAATAATATTATATATATATATAATACGCATCGAAGAGACTATTGTCCGACTAATAATATCAACAAAATAATATTATACAAAACCCAATTACCATTTGCTAATATTTACGGAAATATAATTTCCCAATTTCTTTCACGACAAGTGCCGCGGGTGTATGCTATTATATACGTACGCCCTCTGAAAGCTTTATCTTATACCAGATAATCCACATATGCATATATACAAAGATGCCGTTCGATAAATTAACCGTAGTGTACCATAGTAAATTTTCGTATATACGAATCTCGATCGTGCTGGCCTGGTACGGATACGATGCTCGATCGCACGTGATGCAGCCGAGTTCGATGCAGATGGGATGGCACAAAAAACAAATAAACACGACAAGTATGTGTTATTACGCTCGTAATCATAGTCCACCGTAGACGGAAATCGGATTGTTTTTTTCGTCGGTGTCGGATAACGGATCTATGATATTACCCATATTATAGTGTGTATAGGACGCGCACATTAAAGAAATAAATAAAAAGAAGAAGGTGCCTGCGATAGAGATTGCGATCGGTGGAAAAAACAACATTAATAATAATAGATTGCTGTAATATGTGCGCTGCGGTGTTATTCCCTTCGACGACACTATAGTACTATACTATACTATACTATACGTATATATTATATTATTACCCACTGTATTGTATAGGTATATCCGTAGTTAATCAGCTCGAAATCCGATGGACGAACAACACTGCATCAGACGATATAAATAACGCACGTGTACACAGGGTAATTTATGCATAATATACACTTAGGTTCGGTACATGTGTATTCGCGCATATCATCATGTGCAGTATCTATCCATATTATACACCGTCGATTCAGTATAATTATGACGGCAGCACAGCACCTCTCCACTGCGGTTATAATGTATTATAGACGTGTCTGCAGGTATATAGGTATTATGAGGTGTACGTACATATATTATTATTAATGTATAATTACCTGCAGTGTGTGCATTCGTGTAATACATTCCCACAGTGTAATAATAATAATGTTATATTTGAACAAAGACCTATTTCGAATACACCTCCAACACGACGAGACGACGATACGTCTGTATATATTATAATACATATTGTGTATAATGGTTAAGTCGCTCTGAAACAGTGTTACATATTATTATCAGCTACATTTTTATGGACAACCAAAGAATTATAATATTTTTGAAGTGAATTTAATACGTATTTTTTGTTTAAATGTAAAACTCGAATATTTAATATCAACTAAATACAATTATAAAAATGTGCCTCTATCGATCCCTCGTCCATGTTATGAAAAATTTATATATTTTGCCAGAATGGAAATCGATGTATTCGTTGCGACGTATTGTTGTAATTAGAGATGTCTGTTTGAGTGAAATATTAATGTATGATATGTTTCTTGGTTACTAACTAGGTTTCTTCTACATTATTATCGCTCTATACTGTTCATGTGTTAGCATTATTTGACAGTCGACAAGACGACAACCATCCGGTAAAGTTCGATTTTAATATTTTAATTCCAATCAAAGTTCAAAATGAATTCACTTCTGCCGTGTTTACTGATACACACGTTTATTTATTTTTTTATTTCAAACTTAAATATTCAGTCAACTAAATACAGTTATAAAAATGTGCATCGATTGATTCTATATTAATACCTATAAGTACTTCAGCTACGCTAAGTCCACTTCTATTAGACACTAAAATATCTGAAATATAGTGTAAATATATATGTGTATGTGTGTGTAAGACGTAATTACAGGCCACGAGGCCTATCGCGAATATCTGGCATGTTAAAATGTCGAAATCGCTTGAATGTAAAATTGTCAGACCTTCCTCAGCCTAAAAACCAGGTATAATATATTGTTATATATTATGTGAAACAAGTCCTATTATCCTAGCATCGCTGCCAATAATAGTTATTATTTTTACATATTATTTATTTACTAATTATTATCGTTTACAAGACGTACTCTGGCGATGTAGAAAGAGGAATAGCGCGTGTAACAGGATAATATAAACAGTCGAAGTCCTAGTCAGTCTGTCGGATCATCCCGCCGAACGGAAATAGGTAATATTATGTCTTATAAGTTTGCAGATATATAATATATATATTATATAACATGTACTGTATATACCGCATGTGCCTATCGTTTGTTTAGTTACTATAAAATGTATGTATAATTATATTATATTGTTATTAAATAACTCGACTTGCAGGTATATAATATACGATGCGCACTACATAATATAATATAAATATATATATATTTATATTATATTATAATAATGGTACAGCCGGTGCGAGAGTCCGGTGAACGGAAAGCAAAAGCGAATTATATATATATATATACATATACGGATATGCCTATATAATTATAATACTATTGCGACGGACTAAGGTCGGGGGGACACACGGCGACGTCGTCGTATTGTCGTCGAGGATTGATCGGTCGTATTGATTTTTATACATATATTATGGTATATACCTGTACATAATATATGTCTGTACACGCACACAAAGGCTCGAGCCTTCGTATATATTTCTTGTGCGGATGTGCATGTGTGTGCGCGAGCCTGGACCGCGGTCGCGGTTCGTTAAACCCATGACTTGAATAGATAATGCGCCTCCGATACGTATGCACGTACATATATATGATATACCTAAATGCTATGATATATGATATACATAATACGCATATATATTATACACGCGAGTTTTTATTTTAATAAAATAATGTACTGTCTGTACGTGTGTGTGTGTGTGTGTGTGTGTGTGAGGAAACGCCCACGAGTCTAAATAAACGTGTATATATATTATATAATAATATTATGTATTATTCGATAAAAAAAATACCCAATAATAATAATGAAAGAAAACGCGTTAATGTCGTCCGATCGATTATAATATGATTATGTAATGCGCCCGTTGTGCTCGACGACGGACCGACCGCGCGTAGATTATTTTATATTCTAATATATATATTATTATACCTAGGTATATTATTGTGTGCGTTGAACCACCTAATATATACCTACACCGCAGCGTGCGTACACTTATATCGGTACCGACGTGCCGACCGGAAGCGGCGTGTGTGTGTCTCTGCGACTTTGACTTTTTACTTCCGGATTCCGCACCCTCTGCGGGAAATCGCCATTATTATTCGTACACATAATACAATATATATGTATGCGCAAGCGCAGTGTATTCTAATTTTCCTTCCACGTGAGTCATATTCTCGTCGATTTAAAATAAAACGTAATTATTTATATCCTCGATTATAATAATATATCCTAGCACCGCCCGAGTATAATAATCGTAGGTAGGTATGTGTAAGTACTCGTGAGTCGTGATGTGCCTATAATACGCTTAAGTATTGTCTGCGATGGTTACAGGGCGTCTATCGTGCCTTACGGCCGTTTCAACTCTTTGCCCGCAGTGTACAATGTACATACTACATATAATAATAATATAATTTAATATAGGTAATATAATATATATATATATTGGCACTTTACAGCGGGATTTCTTTTATCGTGAACTACTGAACTAAACGATAATAATATAATATTAATGTCATTATGTAAGGATTATACATAATATACCTACTGCAGTTTTACATATTCCCATAATTATTGTCATATGTTCTATCAGTGTTTGGTTTTTTTATTTTTAAAACTCATTTCATTCCTCGAGATATTGTCCTGTCGACGACCAAACAATCGTCCTATATATGTAATATATATTTTGTTGTATCGACAGGCGTACAGACGAATTTACGTGTCCGTATGTACATAACTTGCTTGTAAATACATATAAGTATAGTTACTATAATATTCAGTTTGAGACTAACATGCAACGGTGCGCTGATGAACTGATGTCAATCGATTTTCGATTATTAATCGGTTCTGCAGTTTCTGATACAGCGGCGGCTCAGTGTTTTTTTTTTATTATTAATTCCGTTTTTGAAACAAAATTTTAATATTGTTGAAAGCATATGGGATCTGCAGGATGATGGAGATTTACGATCATTCTGCACTTATGCACCTATATGTAGGTACCTATTCCTGCGAAAATAATTATGATTTGAATAGGATCAGAAATCAGCCAATCCACGATTGCACCATTACCGCCAAGCCGTATATAGACATTTCATTATATAATTTATATATTGGTACGGGAAGTAAGCCTAACTACGAATAATATGTTCTGCCAATTACGTGCAATGTGCACCGTGCCAAATCTTATAACAATTTTATTTTCATTTAACTAACTGTTCGGGTATAGATTAGGTAGAGATATAGGCCTATAGATTAAGTATATTATGTTCTGGGCAAATAAGTAATGTGAAGACAGTCCTGCAATTCGGCGATTACGAAAATCACCTGGATTAAAAACATGCTCGGTGCGTATACATTGTGCAAGACGCTATTATTTCCTAGCTAATTTTTATTTTAATGTTTATTTATTAAAATGTATTATTTTATATTACAATCTTAAGTCACGTCTCACGCCACCACCACATTTTTGTAGAAATATAATAATTATCGTACTAAAGATTGTAAAAAACTGTCATCGCTCAGCGATACTGGGTGCAAAACGTTTTCGAATACATTATAATATATTATATAATTACAATATGCAGATGACATTTTATCTATAGGTATACACTACAGCACAGGTCTTCATTGTTCAACCCTCGGGGCTCAGGCTGCTGGCTCAGGCCCTGCTGTCTTTATTTAAGTCTCACGAACACATTTTAAGCTTAGCGCATGTATTTTTTAATACATTTTTTTATCATTATTAATACGTCATTTTTTTTATTACGAATGCGACACTCGAGATTTTTAAAATATAATAGGTGGCCAGTTGCCTAATAGATTAAACCCCCCCCCCACACTACGGGGTGCAGTATTGTTCTTATTGTGAACCACAGGCGCGTATAACCAAATGTAAGACATTGTGTGTTAATACTTACGTCATATTATTATTATAACGTCTACATAGTTCGAAACTCCTCCAGTTGAGAAACAATAATTATAGTTTTTCCTGGAAAATAATACTCTAATATGGGTGATAAAAAATTGGGCTGACAGAAAATAAAAAAAACGATTGCGCGTGATGTCGATATCCGTCGTCTTACTTGTATACATTTCATGACATCGTAGAGTGTGAATTGTACGAATTTGTATAAATATTTGTAATAATATATTATATACCGTATTGATTGAACATAAGAAGTACAAAGCAGCATTTATCCCTTGGCGATTTTTTTTTCTACGTTAAGCTCGCTTTTCTGTTCAGAAATCGTATAGGTATATGCTATATACATATATATATTCATATGTAAATATATATATTCCATATAGATATAAACTGGTATAGACTGTACAATGGTATATTTTCGACATTTTTTTTCGGTGGTGGTTCGGGAGGGGACTCCTAAATAGTGCCTATATATACCAGACTTCACAAAATTCCAACCGTATTTCATCCGTTTCAACGTTTCGTAAATCTAATATTTAAATTTTAAAATATAATTTAAACGAACCGTAATCCTTGTATACCTATATATATGTAGGTACATATCATATAATATTATCATACATTGCAGGACGACCCAACCCTTCGTAAATACGTCACTGCAACGATAACGATATATGTGTAGAAGGCGACGATAGCGTATAGGTATAATGACTGTAGGAACCTACAATTATTTCGGATTTTTTTCCCCCGTTATCGGGCAATTATGTTTTATAACGCTCTTAATATTCTTTCTCTTAATATTTTTTTATTATTTTAATTTGTTTAGCCGTTCTATGCCTTAACGATAATAGCTGTTAATCGCTGCTGCTGCCCGCAGATAACATAATTATGTACGCTTCGATCTTTGTCTATTAAAATATTTTTGTCGGTCTAACTACGCAATGTAATATTATTATATTTTTTGGTGTACCTACACGACGAACACGTCTCTAGAACGTTTTTATTTTTTTTTTTATGTAAAACTCGTTTCGGGAGAAAAAAAACCCTATTGTACATAATATTATTATGTTTCTATATTTACAAATGCAAAAATATCAATTTGTATGCAATGAATAAGTATCCGTAGATAATTCATATCAATAAACGTATATATATATTATATACCTATGCGTTTTATTCCCAGTGTAAATATTTATCATCCAATCACTTTTAAAGTATAAAATAAAATGCTATCCGTCCGAAAATCAATTATTTTATGACACTATATGTTTTCTAAATGCGTTAGTTTTTCTACTTATCTTCCAATACTGGTTTTTGATTTTATAAAAACCACTCATTGTAATTATACTCTGCAGATGTTAATTGTTACTTGACCGATAAAATCGTTAAACATACGTCTACGTTGCTCGTGTTTGGTGTTTTTCGTCACCAAACAATATTATTTCAATTTATTTTTTTTCACGACCACCGATATTTTAACATAGAAAAATCAACACATATCATACAGTCAAACGTACCTGTACCATAATAATTATTACTATCGTTTTCCAAATAAAACTTTATTTTATTCTAAATCGCATTCATACTATAATTTATCGAAATCACATTGCACGAAATAAATAAATAAAAATACCATTTTTAAAACTATCTAATATATTGGTATTATATTACATAGGTAGGTAGTAACTTTTCGAAGATATTTACGGTAGGTGAACAAACATTGCCCCGGAGACTTTATTTGTGTATGCGTATTTATACGTATACGTGGCCCACTGTCCCTCATTTCACATAAATTATACGAATCCAATTCGAATGGCTGTTTGAATAAATATATAATATTAAACACACAGGCCGTATCTATATGCGTGTATATAATATAATTGGTTATTGCGGTTGTATATTTTATGGGGTTTCAGTTTCATCAGAAACATATTATAAACCTATATAGGGTTTAATTGAGCCAACAAAATATTATAAAATAAAAATTATACCTGCCCATCATACCAGTAAAAAACAAACAACGATTTTTGAGCTTTACACATTGTGTTATTATTATTGTTGTACCTTATCGATTTTTCATCAATCGCGAGTGCATCGTTCGGAATGGCATCGCCGTGGGTATATGTATAATGTCGTTAGGTATAAATTTTGTTCTCTCACGATTAAAAAATAAAAATGTATACAATTTAAAAAAACTTTAGACGTTTCATACATATATTTTACTTAAATAATAGCGTAGGGAAGTCGAACAAAGTTGTTGTACTAAAACTCGCATATAATAATATATTATGTATGCACAAGTTAGGTCTGTCGGGTATAAACTATAAAGCACGTGCATCGTGCTGCAGTTGTACGCAAATACGGTCGCTCATCGTATATTATATTATGTATAAACGTCGGACGTAATAATCATCGTGTGTGTGTGTGTGTATATATATACATGCAATTACTAGAGTTACAACAGCGGACATTTTTATTCTATCGCAGTCCAGGTATATCATAGTATATTATAGTCATTATTGTGGTATAATATAAGAATGCGAGGTGCCTATACATGCGACTGTTTGTAATGACAATACTCTCCTAGACAACGATAAAAAAAATAATATTACCGAACCATTTTCCAGACTAATATAAACTTCGAAGCGCAACAATCAATAGAAGGTTATCCGCAGTAAACACGCGAATTTATTCAGAAAAATATATTTTATAATAATATTCAAAAATATAATAACGGTTTTATCTATTGAGCGCTCAAGTCTCCTCGGAATCACCCCCTTGACCCTCACCCATATTGACACGCGTCTGTGAATTTAAAACTCTTCAGTCCGTTGTTCTATAGCAAAAAAAAATTTAAGAATCACTATGATTCCTATTTTTTTCACAATATTCTTGACGATCATATTTCGTCTGATATCCATTAGTCAAGTACTTAGGAGAGGAGCCAGCGCCACATTTGTTTTCTCTCTCGGACCGCCGGACCCATTCTTATTATACGTACAACTTGAATAAAACGCATTCATGCAGAATCATTCTTTATGATTTTCGAGTAATCTTAGAGTAAAATCTCCTATGTTACGAGAAATATAGAGGGTAATGTTTTTGGGTGTTTCGAATAATATCGCTTTGATATTTTATTGTTTTTCGACTATAATATATTTTACTTAAAAATAAAAAAAAATTAAACTGTAAAATAAAATGGATATTAAAACTTTGTTTTGGCTCAACATACAAATCATTATGTCCTCAAAAATAGTGTTCTCATTAATTTTTCTAACAAATGATTTTACTTCAAGATGAGTCGTAAAAAACAAAACGATTTCGCTTGAACGCCTTTTACATCTACATTTATGTTGGACGTGGGCCCACAGAGAAAAAACATACAGCTGCAGACATCCATCTTGACCGCTCGATTCCAAAACTCTAATATGTTGTTGTATAATTCTTGTACCAAGCATCCAAAAACTCATCATAATAATAATAGTATAATTTATTGGCATTGCGTATTAAATCAAAACACTCGTGGGCGTACACTGTATATGTATTAATTAACTTCGTGTTGATCGGTGCAATAATCGATGTAAATTAATACGTTACATTATATTGGGGCGTGCTCGTATATTAACACTATATAGCAATATGTACAATTATTATTTTAATATATCGTATATTGCTTTGAAATAAAATTCGATTCCCGTGTATGGGTATATAACATTATTGCGATTAGGTACTTTTCGAAACGCATTCGACCGCGTTTACGGTATGATATTGTAACACAGGTAATATTATAATATATTTTTCGTGTACGTACCTATATTTTGTATAAACGTTACACATACATTCGCGCGGTGACTGATGACTTTGGTTATTAATATAATACATTTATACAATATTATTATTACCATATTCGCGTACACATTATACCATAATATTTTATGTACTGTGTAAATTAATACGTGAAATATGTTGCTCGCCCATTAGGTATGCCCGTGAAGGTACCTAAACATAATAAATATAATATATGAATGGAAAATAGATCAATTGGACGAATAATATACGAATAGTAGGTATGATAATAATAATAATATTAACTACGCCGCCGGTGCTGATATAATATAGCTACACACACACACACACACATGCCATTATATAATATAATATATGTGTTATGTGTATGGGAATCTATATTGGTGGACCACCACGAAGGACCTGATTGAAGTGCTAATCATACATCCATCGAGGGTCAAACACTGAAATATACTGTCAGTGTTTTTTTAGCTGCAATAAATGTAATATTATTATAATAAATGAATAATAAACTTAGATGCTTCTATTTTATTTCGATTTTACGCGTCGTGTCGCTGTATGTATAGTATACGCGTGTATGATAATATTATAATAATATGCGATACATCTCACCGTATACACTAGCATTTCGTTTAAACTTGAGCTCGAACCATAATTAATATAAAAATAATAATATTGTATATGGGTGTGCCGTAAAATCTTCCAGTGAAGTATTTTATGCGTTACGTTATAATAATAACAGTATAGGTATATAATATTATAATACTGTAATTTATGTACGCGGCACACGTCAATGTTCTATTGTACTGTATTTTCTTTATTTCTTCTACCGGTTTTTGAATTCAAATTAAAGCTCCTGATAAAATGGTTATATATAGGTACGTTAATATATGAACGTGAACAGAAAGTTCTTCTATAGACAGATATTTGTTCTACAATAGGCAATGATGAAAAAGCAATTTTTGTGTTTATTCCGTCATCACGACACGACTTATAGACAATGATCTTATTGTAATTGAATATTCTGTATTATTTTCATAGTTTCGTGTATAATCACTCGTGTCATCTGATGTTAGCCCCTAGAACTCTCATATATGTAGAAACTAAAGTCTTGTGTTTTTCATACTTTAAGAGATTTTTTTGAAATTTGTATTTATTTATGTAGTTAAGAATTTACAATTTTATTTTAAATTAATCTCCCATATTGTGTCGGGTATTCTTATCTGATTGATAAACAATTTATCCATTCCCGATATTTTTTTTACAGAAATTCAAACTTTAATTATCACTCAGTATTCAGTAACCAACCGTTTTGGTTATATTTTGTCATTTGTATTGCTTATTTCACTTTATTCACTTTTCAGGATTATTTTAAGTTTATACTTTTTAGGAGGTAAATTTATTGTAATAATTATTTTCTTTATTAGCCCATTTCACGTTAAAAATGCATAAAAATAAGTTGTTGACGATGTTTTTTCTTGTAGACATCTGTAGTAAGTACCTACTAAGTGCATAGTAAACTTAGAACTCATATGGCCCCAAACCGGCCAAATTAATTTTTACTGAGGACACTGTGAAATCTTTTCCTGCTAATAATGTTCCGATAATCCTATATTATGCTTTTAACTTTTAAGCAAATTGATAACGTGGACAGTGACACGAGATATCAAAAAATATATCGTATTATTCAATATTAAGTGGTGTCAGTATTCTGCAGCATTGCACCGAGAATGTCGGCT
>WHPZ01582400.1:41802-61265 GCA_016617965.1 Macrosiphum rosae | reverse complement strand
ACTTTTTTACCCAACAGATAAAACTTTATTGATATTCATAGAAAAAAAAACTAAAAAAAATAGAAACTGAAAATGTTCGTAAACAGCTCAAAATAAGTCAAAATATTTGGAAAATGTTATGGTGTATAGAAAATGCTAATATAAACATTCAGTCAAAATTGTATATAGGTACCTACGGTAATTTGTTTAAGAGTTACACCAAAAACCAAAATCGATTTATTCGAAAACAGATTTTGTGTAAAAATTCCCGTTTTTCCTTAATTTTTCTTTTGTTTTTCACGGCGCTATTGAAAACTACTAAGAAATTTTTACTTTTGACCCCCCAAAGTACCAACTAGATTCACTTTCCTATCAGGAAAGATACTGTTGAAGAAAATCTAAGCATTTTTACTGTCCTACAACGTGATGACAGACACAAAAATAAAAAATAAAACACACATAAGTAGTAGTATATTATTACATTTTATCGATATTGCCATTGGTACTTACGTTGAATCATTTACTTTTCTTACTAAGTTTTTCATTCTCTGAATCAATTTTCTCTTGCAAGTCGGAGTGTTTTGAACACGTGTTTTTCTTGGTGCCATATTTATAATAATGTAGTTGTAGGTAGATACAAAAAATAAAATTCGATCACATATACCTACGTAATTTAGCGAACACTGATCATAATATACTAAAATCAAATTCAAATATGAACTAGATGCAACTACTAAATAACACTTGAACAGTTAGCAACTAAAATACAACTAACGTTTTAATTTCAGCGCGCGGATATTGTCCTAATACAATAATATTAATAGTGTAATAATAGTAGAGGTAATAATATTATATATTTTAGTATACTTTTTTTGTTATTGGAATTTAAACATTAATCAGTACACGTCCGCACCATGGGGGCCCTCACGAGACGTATTTAGATGTCGCGCGAACTGCGCTCGGATTAGTTTCATAGGAGGGGATTTGAGCATTTGATATTTATTAATTCATAATAAACCTTTATTATTTTCTAATATTTAACAAATAAGTGTTTTGGGCGAATGAATACTATCGCGTGGATAATTGAAGTAAAATCTCTAAATATTTACAGTAAATAGAAGAAAACTTTATCTGTGCTTAAGCGTTTTGATTTTGTCGATAACACATTTCGTTCTTTTTTTATGGGTAGGTAAAAAACTCAATACTTTCAAAACGTATCAAAAACAAATTATTTGATTTATCAAAAAAATCGAAACGCTTAAGCATAGATAATATTCTCCTTTATTTGTCAATTTAAATTTGGAGAATTTAGTATTATTACAGACTTCACAGTATTGAAACTCGTGAACCATGTTTTTGCTCTCATAATTCGGGTGGGTAGCGTCCTCTTAAAATCAATTGAGCCAGCCATGACCTTGGAAAACACTTTATTTAATACAAAAATAAAAATCAACATTTCAAATACGTTTATTTTGAACACATTTTGAAAAAATGCCCAAAAAAGCATAAATATACTAAAAAAATAGAAAAATAAAATGTGCTCCGTTTTAAAGCAATAGAAAAAAAAAGGTAAATGCCTTCAAAATCCGTACTCTAGTAATAACATTGCTATATTGATTATTGTTATCTGGTTAAGTCTGGATGAAAGTTAATTGCACGGTCAATCTATAGATATGGATCCATATATGTTTTTTATTGAACAAACATTGAAAGTATCTTATCTTTTGTGCAAATATCAGTAATATTAAATTTTGGTGACTTGATCCCGTCATTATATAATACTCAGTACGGTCCATTATACTTCTAACTTGGTATAATCAAACCTAATCTATAAAAAATGCTTGAATCAAAAAACTTGCAGTTAACTAAGATTTAGTAACAATTATTCTATCTCATGGGATGATGCCTTGCCAAATGAGAATGGAAAACTGTGCAATACATTTAAAGGGCTATAGAGGCATGTTATGAAATATTTAATAAGGTGGGTTGCCTACAATCTCCTTATTAGTATTAAAACATAATTTTATCATATAATAGTTTATTTAATCGTGTAGGTACTAAATTAAACAACAAATCACTATAGTTAGTAGTTATTAAAACAACATCATACCTTTACATTCTAGTTTTTTGAAACTTGACGTTAATTGACTATAGTGATTTTCTGACACACATTAAGTATTTGGTTGGCAGTGGCGTGGCGAGCATCTTTCAAACCCTAAGCAAATTAATATTGTAATGACCCACCCACTTCCACTCCCCCCCATACACCACGAACTATATATAATTTTCTATATGCTAATTTTGAATTTTTGTTATAGGAAATCATCAAACATTTATTATAAATAATACTTTAATAATTAATTATACATAAAATAGCAATAGTATAATTAAAAATACCTATCAATTAACTCTGATGACTTTTGAAGCAGTCTTTTATGCAGTAAACATAAGCCTTGCTTATATGTAAGTGTATTATCAGAAAATAGATTACATAATGCATTAATTATAATTAAAATGCAATACATAAAAAATAATATAACTATATTGTAATATACTATAATATCATTTTTTATTTACAGTATCACACTATCACATAAATATAAAATTATTTATTTTTTTAAATAAAAGAGCTTTTTCTAGCAGTTGAGAAGATTTACCCATTCTATCTAATGCTTCTTCTAAATAAGGTGAAATATCTTTTTCCCAAGATAGAAGCATTAGTGATTCCAATCTGTTTTGGCCGATGGTTGTTATTCTTAATATATTCTTAATTATCTTTACCTGGACCAAGGAGTACCCAACCCCCTGAAAAATTTCTAGGGCTAAGCAATTGCATTAGGTAAACGTCGTTCACCACGCCACTGTTGGTTGGGAGAGGTGTATGACATACAGTACAGCCACCCAATTACCGAATGTGACATTAATAATCTATTAAATACAATTTAGTTACAAAGATGTTTTCATCATTATTTATTTCAAGACAATATTTAAATCTATACAAACTATTAATTATAGGTGTTATTTTTTTTTTTTTTTTAATGATAATAAATTTATTTTATACACATTTAATATCATTGTTTAAAATGAACGGTTGAGGAGCTTATGGGGAAGTTAATCTAGTTAATCCACTTCTCTATATACCTCTGAAGATAACTATGTCTCTATAACTCTATTCAATTAAAATAATCATTAATAACAATATTAATTGCAATTAGATTTACACAACTTGTACTAAGACATATTAATATGAATTATCAATACATCCTGATGAGTACTTTATTTAATATATTCATATCTATGACTAGTATAATAATAATAAATAATATGATCTGTACCTACCTCTTATACGAGTCTGTCAATATTTATAGATAATATATAATTATATTTAAAGTTTAAAGTTTAAACCTTGCAAGACCAGTTACCACTTACCCAAATAGTATTGTTTTCAAGAGAGTAGATAAAGTTGATAAAATAAACTAGGTACTGATGAAGTCCATTATTGTGTACTTCAGTAGTCTAGCAGCAATAATGTAAGACAAACTGTAAATATTGAATGTCCCTAGTTTTAACTGGTTATATGTAAGTATAACTATTAACCACAGATTTATATGTAGTATAGAAGTCTGCACTACTAACAGTTTTAATTTTGATTTAATTGATATTATACATTTTGAGGATTAGACAAAGTATATCTTGTTCATAATTTAGGTATTGTTTATTATTGCAATAATTATTACTTTAAGTTGTATGCTTTAAATTTTAGATTCTGATGAATGTATTCATTTTACAACAATGAGTTTTTTATTTTTTTGCTTGACAACACTTTATATAGGGTGTCCCATAAAGTGCGCAATTTTTAAGTCTGCCACCTTTTTTAAAATATTTTGTTAGCAGCCCTGATCTTATAATACAACCATAGACCTATAAACTAATGAACAGAGCATACCATACCACCCTACATACAATTTTTCAGCCATGTTTTTACATGACGTATTCTATAATACGTACGGATGAAAAAATGTTCAATCATATAAAATATAATTTACTTTTTAATATAAATTATATAATTTATGCTATATTCCATAAAATAATTTTACCAAAAATATTTCTTTTTTCATTTTACCTAATGACTGCTAATATTACAACAGTTTTAATGATAAAATAACATACATTTTTTAATTTGCAAATAATATATAATTTATTAAAAAAAATTTAAATATTATAATAAGTTATGTCGAGAATTTTAATTATTTTCTTAGTAGGTAATTATAATACAGATCTGTTATTTATTGTTGATTATTCTTTGGTGTACAACTATTAAACAGAGCTTCTTTAATTGTTTGAGACATTAATCCACATAATATTTCAATTGTAGCTTTATTACTATCTTTTGTAGCTTTTACCAATTTATTTTCAGTTTTAGTACGATCAACAGGCTCGAAAAATGTACGATTCAGAGAAATTTCTGCTTGTTCTAGTTTATCGGAAAGATCATTTATTTGACCAGTTAGGTAATCAGCATTGGTTATTAAACTAGACGAGCTTAAAGTGTTCACCCAATATTTATTCCATAATGAATCTAGTAAACGTCTATCCAGGGAAGATTTGAAATAGTTTACTTCCAATGAATAGTATTGTTTACAGTGTACTCCAAAATCTTCAATTTTATTCAATGGAATAGTTTGATACTCAGACTGTTCTTCATTTGCTGGCTGGTAACCCTATACATTTTAATTATGTTTTGAATAGTATTATAATTAAAATTGATATAAAAAGATTAAATATTAAACAACTTATAAACTTGCCTTAGGATAAGTACGGAATGCCCCCAAACAAACTTTACCAGCAGAAATTGTTCTAACTGGATCAATCACAATTGCTACAAAAGGTTCTTGAAAATTTTGATTCAACATTTGTGTAGAAACATCAATACCTGATAACCAGCATCCATAGCCAGGGTGGCTATGATACCAACCAATAGCATTTTCTTGACGTCCCACCTAGAAAAAATTAATTATTATATAAGATAAACTCTAATAATTATGAATTACTATTATCAGGTGTGTAACTGAAAATCAATTGTTACATAATATGGTAGTTTAAGAAAAATATCAAAAAGATATTCAAACATTTTATTCTTATTTAATGAGCCAAGTACATAACTTTGTGAATATAATATAAGCAGTATTCGACATGACAAGGTTACCGGATAAGCGATAATTTATATATTTTTTATAATTTAAGGGTGGTAAAAGATATATTATATAGCATGTTAATTAAATACTAAATAGTAAAAACTCTAATGAAGTATGAACGACGAGGCAGCCCAGACATAAATCTATTAATTGTAACTTGTCCAAGCTCTCAGAAAATAAATAACACAATCAACTAAATGTACTACAATATGTTTATCTGGGATCTCTCCTGATGCTCTTATGCTTACTGTACTGTGTCTGTTATAGTGTTATTAAAATTTTTATGAAATAAAAGTAGAGAGTACAGCTCAAAAAAAAAAACCAATGTTTTCAATAACAAATAATTGAATTCAATTAAATTGCCCCCTTTTTTTATTATTCCACCACTTTTTCTATTTTTAATTTTTATAATTTTTTTTATCAGAATTGCCAAATAAAAATAATGGAATAAAAATTATTGGTACCACTTATTCAGGCAAAACTTGGTCATTTGTCACTGTATATATAATTTCAAATCAGTTATAGCAATAAAATAATATAATATGTAAGTTATCCCATAATGACTATACTCTGTCCAGAACAAGTTCTTCTATTAAAGTAGACCGACGGCAGAGCATTAATTGCTGAGGTCTTATTTCTCTCAACTGCACACGTAGCACATAATTTGTATAATTACAGCCTTTGCCGATGAGGTGATCTTGGTGAGAATGATTGGTCACGCTGGGTGATGTGAGAGGCTACACGGAACAAAACAATTTTCATTGGGCTGCGGTGTATTCTCTCCCTGGACAGATAGAATAAGAAAACCAAACTGCATTCACTTAAAATGTCTCATAAAGATTTGCATGGTTTAATAGCAACAGGATGTATTGCGGTCGCATCCCTTGATGCTTTAACCTTTAAAGTATAAGAATAATTTATATATTTTTTCCGTTTTTGAAAAATATATGCAATATTTTGAACTATTCAACCAAAGTTTATGGTACATTTTATGGTATTAATTATAAATCAATACATGTATATTATTATCTATAGATTGTATTATGATAGTGTAAAAAGGGTTAAGGTGAACTGTATCAATGCCATGTAATTTCACCTGAAATATTTTACTTAATACTAATTTATATATTGATGTGACTTAATAACAATATTATCATTTATAAAAATATGTATTTTCGTAAAACTAATAATTGTTCTACAACATACATTTATATTTATTTGTATTTGTATTAAACAATCCATTGAATTTAGTGTAATAAGCATAAATTAGGGTTAAGATTTTTGTAACAGGGTGACTTCAGTGATAAAGTCGTTCACTAATGAGGGACAACAACAAGTATTTTTACAAACATCTCTGACTCATATGACAAAATATAACTCAATATCATACTCAATTTAAACTTACTACTTTAGCAGATTCAATGTATGCCGTCATGTACTCATAGGCTTGTGCTTGGGCATTGACTCTTGTTTCTGTTCCTTCAACAGGTAAAGCAAAAGAATCCATGACAACCATAGTATTTCCTTCAACTTTGCCAAGTAATAGACCCATTATTTCCAAAATACCACCAGATCGAGCATGCATCACCATTTTTAGTAGAGCTAATGCGGATATTTTTATGTCTTTAAAATAATGTGGACTGAAAAATTTAACAATATTTATATCAATACAAAATATTACAACAACTATATAATATATTTAGTGTAAGGGATGGCTTGCGGGAGCTGAGACTTTAGACTTTTAAATTACAAAATATTTATTCACAAAAATTAAAAAAATTTGTTATAATAAATGACGAATAGCCACAGTTTTAAGAGGAATTTAGAATCATAGGACCCCATGTTTTAGAGGTCTAGTTGCGCCTAATGATGATAACACTCCTTTTCTACTGTAAATTATTTAGCGGATTTTTCAAAAATCTAGACGAATCAAAATTAAAGCTTGAACAAATACATAGTTTTTGAGTTATTTAACTTTGTGAATTAAGGATAACAGCTACATGGTAATGGGTTTGAAAATATGGCGGCTATCGTGATTTGAAATTTGTATTAAATTATATTAATCTATCGACATTTATAATTTGTACCTAAAAAAGGTTCAAGTATAAAAAAATAATAAACATTTTAGAACATGATTATTTTTAGTACAAAAAATTTTATAAGCGATAAACTACAAGTTTGAATCTTGAATTAGACACATCAACATATTCAAAAAAATTATCCACAAAACAATTTGTATTAAAAAGGGGGGTTTTTATTTGAAAAACAGAAGTTTGTACTATCACAGTTCACAGGACACCCCTCTAGTAAAAGAATCTCAACAATAACATATTATTTAAAAACTCTATAAATCAGAATTTGAATACCTAAATAAACTATTAAAAGAAAATAAGAGTGAGCATACCTACTTAGTGAATCACACTTTAAATGCCAGATCATTATAAATCAATTATTATAATTTATAAAAATAAAATATGAACTCACTCTTTCTCCCAAGGTTTAGCAGTCAAAATATCCTGTTGTTGTTGTTTGTCGTATTTGAATATGTCATCGACTGTATTAACGGTTTGCATACTGTTTTCCAATTCCCATGTCTTTTTGGCAATGATTTCTTGGGAATCTCTTGATGTAGACGCCATATTAAAGAACCACCTAAACACGAACATTAGCAGTTATTAAATCATACATTTTGCTTGTATAGAAAGCCAAGATCATAACAAAGGTTTTTACTTTTAAGATTCTGAATGTCTAGCAAATTGATTGGATAAGGTACCTTCTTCTTAAAAATGATTAACCCCTTATCAACCGGACGTATGGATATCTTTTGAGTTATAACCATCAGATTTGTAAATTATGTTTTCGGCTTTTCGTCTACTCACACTACCGAGCACTTAAAACTTACCTCAAAACTCAAACTCTCTATTATCTATATAGTATCTACTATATTGCTGACTGCTGGACGGCGTATTCTTTCCGCGGCTTCAGATAGATTATTTAGACGGGCTTTCTATCTAAAGCATAGAGTAATACTATATTATTACTCTATGGTCTAAAGCCGTCATTCTTTCTCCTTTGTATATTATGCTAGTGACTGGCAATCTTTTATATTCTGTGTACTGGTCACTGATAAAGTTACTATCACGGTAAAAACACGTACCGGAATGAGTCGCAAGATTAAACGGCCAACAGGCTGCGCTGCGTTCGCTAGAATTTCTAGCGAATATTTCTAGTAAATAGGGATTACTCATGTTTTTCGCGTTTTTTTGGAAAATATAAGCATTATTTTGAACCACGACCCTCTTTAGAATTTATAGCTTGTACGATTACGCGTTCATGCGTGTGCACGTGTGTATATTTCATAAATATTATTTTTATTTTCGCGTAAATAATTGAATTATATAATCCGTTAACACTATAATATTATCTAGTTATTTTATACCTATATATATCTTTGTTCACAGTAAGCCTGAGCCCGATACTATACGATACACCATACATACATAATATACGTGTTTTCTTGAACGATTGTTCTATACCGATATAATATTAGGTATGTATCGACGTATCGTTACACTCAAATTTGTTTCTTGAATAACATGTTTATGAAATATACACTTATGCACATGTATAAACGCGTAATCGTACAAGCTATAAAATGTAAAGAGGGTCATGGTTCAAAATAATGCATATATTTTCTAAAAAAACGTGAAAAACATGAGTAATCCCTATTTACTAGGCGGGTTAAAGTAGAAACTCTAGCGAACGCAGCACAGCCTGTTGGCCGTTTAATCTTGCGACTCATTCCGGTACGTGTTTTTCATGTGGGCGGCCGTACGAGTTTGGTATCCTAGAGAGAGAAACCAGTGGACGAGATACAAAAGAGAAAGAACCATGAAGACTAGAATAAGGAGACCCTTAGATCATATACGTATATGAGCTGTCCATTAGTTAATAGGCCCATGTCAACAACTATTATTAAATAGGATACTAGAAATTATAAGAATAGAGATGCCAACAAAATTTAAAAAAATGGCAGTAGATTTAAGTTACTTACCCTATAGTTGAAAAATGCTATTAAAATAATCATGCTAAAAAGTTAGACCATCTTCGTTCAGAATCATTCATCGTTGTATACTATGATTTTTCATTGATTTCAAATTTAACATAATTATTACAGTGACCTACTCAATGATGAAATACACTCGATTCCTAACTGTACCCTTACTGTAAATCACCATCGAGAGAACATAAAACCAAGTCAATGACAGAGCTCAGATCACAATTTGTGAATACTTTTGGATCTAGTGAAATGGTGTAAATTTAAAATTGTGATATAAATTAGCTGGGTATATATATTATATTATGTAGGTAAATATTACAAAAACATTAAGTTAACAAAAGTATAGACTATATAATAAAAAAAATAAAAACAAATAATAATAATAATGCCATAGATGTATAAATTATAACAATATAAACAAATGTAAACAAAACAAAAAGGTTTTTAAGAATTCAGGTAACTATTTTTTTTTTTAATATATATTGTCGTAAGTATTATACTTTAACCTTTAAAGAGAAATAAACACAACACAATCTGTCTCATACTTTGTAAATGAATCACTTTAATGTCATTTATAAAAATTATATTACATATCATAATATATTATCTTCTAAATAAATAAAATATAGAGTAAAATAGTAATTTTTGGTTTTATTATTATCTTTAGTATAATCAAACCAATATTTTAAAATACAATAATGCAGTCTGGTCAGTACCTGTAAATCAATTTTCCAGCGTTATAATAGTTGTTTTTTACGTTGATAAAAATGATTATAATTATAATATTGTATATATATATATAATTTTATAATTTTTTCCAGATGACATAAATTGGCAATAAATTTAGATGACATGAGTGAAAATTTGTGGTCTGATTTTGATTATAAAAATTGTATCATCATCATCATTCAGCATGAAATATGTTAAAAAGAATAAAAAATAAATAATTTATGGATAAAAGCATCTGTCAGGTAAAAACAATTGAATTACAGAAAAAAAAAAATGGTTTTAATTTACAGTGATTCACCAAACACACTCAACCTCATTTTTTGATTTTTCCTTTAACAATGAAATTACTCAATTTCTATTCAAACTTTTCAAACATACTTAAAGACCATATTTTCAATTTATTAAAATTTGTTGTATTGTATTAGACATAATGGTGATAAAAACTTGTTTTTAAAAAGAAAAACTACTAGTTTAATGTAAGTTGTTAATTTAGTGGATCTTTATTTTGAAAATATTGATGTAAGTACAGTAAGCTCGTTGTGCCGAAACTCAAATGGAACAGAAGAAGTCTGAGATATAAAGTTTTATTGTAATGGTAATTCTTTTAAGGGATTTTCAATTAACTTTGAGGTAAAGAAAAATTTGAACAAGTAGTTTTACTCAGTTTTTAAAATGCTTAATGAATTATGCTTGGTGAATCTCCCTGAAGAACATTTAATTGCTATTTTGTTTTATTTATTGATATAAAGACATAATTTAATTAAGTTAGAATTTCATGGTTCAAAATATGGATAGTTTAAATTAATCGTTCTGTTGGTAAATTGATTATAATATTGTATCAGGAATTTAAATTGTGCCATAGCAATAGTACAAATGAGATTTTTCAGGCTAAACAATGATGTATAATAAAGTCGTCATAATAAATCTATGTATACTCTGTTCAAAATAAGAAACTCAAACAGAGGCCGACTTATGTGCAGGAGTGTGGCAATACTACACGACAGGTATATAGATTGGTGACGTGGAGGACAAACAGATATTTCCTGTCTGCCGCAGCGGTTTGCGTTTCTCATTTTGAACAGGGTATATTTAATATTTATACTTCGGTTAATATATATTTAATTTTATCAATCACCTAGTATAATTATTGTCAAACAAATCACATACACTCATATTCTTACCAATTGTATAATTTTTAAATAATTTCTTCGTCTGAAATCATTATGCGTGTGTGTTCGTTTGCATGGATGTTACGATCAACCAATTTTTGTGCGTGCACTAAAGGTTCATCATACTCACCACTAGAGGAACGACTTTTATAAAGAATAGGACCTGTATATGGTGTTGCAGCATTATCTAACAATATATTATTACTGCCTTCTTGCAAGCGTACTGAACATAATCTAGACCGAGCTGATAATTTTAGCCCACTATCAGAAGAATCAGTTAAAGATACAGAGTTTTCAAAATATGACGACAATTCTGGTTCTGATACTAGAGATTCTGAACTTTTGGCAGTCATTGGTCGTTTACTATTTTTAGTGAGGGTGCGCATTCGCTTATCAGAGGAGTTTGTTTGAGGTGAATGACATTCTTGTTGGTCTGTATTAGGGTCACCAGTTTTGTTAGCACATGAACAAGTAGAACAGTGTCGTTGAGTTAACCGCTCTTTGACTCTTTCTTCTAAGACTTTTGCCAGGATTGCTGCTGAAACACTGTTTACAGGTTGTGATGATCCTTCTTCGGTGTCTCTTGATGACTTTAGATCTTTATCTAAAATAATAATAATAATAATATATTTTTCTTATGATAAAATCAATTAATATGCATTATGCATGTTTGAAATTATGTTAGCAAATTGGTGTTGGATATTGTGTTTAGAATAGTTAGTGCAATCAGTATACGTACATGAAATGAACAAATCCTACGCATAGGTATTGTGCTATTCTATTTTTCTATTACGATTAACCCAGACAGATACAATACATTAAAATATAATCAACAGGACATACGCAAAAATTATTATTTGTGACCAGGATATATATATGAAACAATTTTGGTAACATACCGAGAAATTTTGTAACCTCCAATGCACTCGTTCAGTGTATTTTTTTTAATAATTAAAAAAAAATAAAACATTAAAATGATTTTAAACATATTTCTGTCATGTTTGTTTGAACTAATTCATTTGAATATTATAATGAACTCAAAGCTAATTTAAAATTGTATAATATATAATATATAATATATATACTTTAAATTATCTATTCAAAATTGAATTACAATTTACATAGTTTAAGTTTAACTGTTAAGTGTAATGTATACATATGTTTAATTATCTCAATTTGTAAAAAGATAGCTTACATCAAACATGTTTAACTATTTTTTCTTGTACTAATCATCTTGTACTTCAATAATTTATCACTTTGAAAACTGTACTAATATTAAAAAAAAGCTAACACTCATTATAATTTAATAAAAAACAAAAATTATTTTAAAAATTACCATTACTCAATGAATAAACCATTGCTGTCGGAGGAAATGTAGGAATAGGTACTTTTATAGTTTTTCCTTCTGATTTCTGTGCTATGTTACCATTACCATCTGACAATCGTCGTTGTTTGCTAAAAATATAATTTCGAACTTTGGATTGTAATTCACCAGGCAGCTACAAACATAATATCAATATTATAAATTTATAAAATTAATTATTAAACTAAAAATATTCAGTTTTGTACATTCATGCTACAAGATTAAAATGTTATAAGTACCTTAGGTACATAAAATATATATATTTTTTAAAGTAATACGACTAGATCCATGGTTCTCAACCAGGGTGTCGAGAATGTATAAGCTATAGCCACAAAATTTTTTTTTTTATTAATTTTATAGGTCATAAATAATAGTATAAAATATTAATCGTGTAAAAATAAATTTATACTGTTTGAAAAATGTTATTAGGTACCTATAAGACATTATTTTGGTGTTATGTTACAGTTGACTGTTAAAAATTATAGATAAGAAAAACAATATTGACAGTGTTTCATAAATATAATTTAGATTTGAAACTAGTAAATTACCTGAATTCAAATATTTAAGTACGTAAATAAACATTTGATAAGTATAAGTTTATCTATCTATGGTTAGTTTACCAATGTCAAGTATCAAACTGACTTTTTTCTTAATTACTTTTTTTTTTTTTTAACATTTATTTAGAAAATATACAATCTGTAAGGTTATTTACAATAGGCATATATGCGGTGTTTATGTGATTTTAACGTGAGTTAACATGATTTTAAGGAACTACCCAACAGTAGTACTTATGGCTTGAGGGCATTAATTACTTAATACCTTTTTTATTTAAATACTTACGTAAAACTGTTTAATTTATATTTTTGTTTTTTTGAATAAAATGGTAGCAAGGGAAATAAAAATGATAACTATTAATTAATATACATTTATAATTGTTATTTATTCAAAAACCATTAGGTAATTTATATTGAGTGTGTCACCATTTATTTGTGTTTAAGTTATTGTGTTTTTGTGAAAAAAGATGAGAACCACTGGATTAAGTAGCAAAATATATTGAATAGGTATAATGAAATACCTTAAGATGATAAAACTCATTAATTATTCACATTACAATTTTTATCGTTAAATATTTAATAAGTAGAGACAGTTAGGCTTGTTACATAAAAATGACTATTACAATTTACATTTACTTACATTATCATATTTTTGAGACACAAAATGAGATGGTTTGCATTGAAGTAATTGAATAGCAATATTAAGATCATTTTTATACCTCTCCTGTAATAAACAAATTCACACAACATTAAAAATATATTTGTTATATTATTAATCATAGATAGATTAGTAGGTTTACAATAACAACATAGTTAATGTATCTAAAATAATAGTAATAATATATTAATACTTACTTAAAAAAAAAACAAATAATTGATATACCTAATCATCCTAATAACAGTCAATTAGTACATAAGAAAACTAATTCTGATTTATCCATTAATATTAATAAAGGTAATTCTTAATTAAAGAAATAAAATAAAATAATATTGTGATGGTACCTAGGTAAATTTAGATTAATTTTTTTAAGTAGTTTTAAGTTTTTATCATTACTACCTCCAAAATTATTTGATTAAATTATTTTGTTCATAAAACTTTGTGGATATCAAGTAGGTAGGTAGGTATTTGGTAATAATATTTAATTTATGATTTGATTAATTCCCTAATAATTGTTAACAGGATTTTTTAACTATAACTTACATTTTCATCGTTCAATTGATTCACTTGAAATTGTTGGTCAACCAGTTTCTGTGATATAATTGTGATTTCTGAGTTTAATACATTCTTTTCGGATTCAGTTTTATCAACAAGTAACAATAATTTATCTTCAAGACTTTGGTTGACACGTTGGACTCTCTTATGTGATTCTAATAATCTAAATAAAAAAATATTTTATTTACAAAACACATCATAATATTATGGCTAATTGTTTACGATAACCAATTACAGTCTAATATTATCAACTGACATGGCTATTTTCAAAACTTTCATTAACAGTTGTTATTTGTATTATCATACTTAAAAGTACTCAACTGTACATATATTATTATACATTTTGTAAGATAGGTAGGTATGAAAAATAAAATTGGCCCAAATGCATTATAATACAATTATGTTATAATTACTCATTTTTATTGAATATAATAAAAACAAGTCAGTAATTACCTAGAATATTTGTCTTGCCATATTAATATTTCATCTGTTAATGCAGCATACTCTCCATGGGGAAATTTTTCAGCTTCACAAAGAAAATTAGTCTCCATGTTGACAATGTGATTTTCTCTTTCTAAGAGCTTTTGTTTTAGATTTTCGATTTCAGCATGTAAATGTAAGCTAGTCTGCTCGCAGCTACAGTCCTGAACATAAAAATATTTTGTTTAGTTAAAATATAGGTATTAAGAAGTTACAAGACAATTGAAACAAGCTATTGTAATTGCCTATATTATAATAAATTTTAAGTAGCCATCTAAAGATTTTTTTGAATGCGAAAGTGAAAACATTCTAGCTTTGTAAAAACCAATTGGGAATTCCTCTACCAACAGTGGCGATGACGCATATTGAAAATCAGGCGAGCGAACGACAACCCGCTGCGTTAATAAGGTAAGATACTAAACCGGTAACAGCCTGCACACGGGGGTGGCGGACCATATTATAATATTATAATCGTGGCGAGCAAAGAGCGCCAAATATCAGTACTATAATAATATGGGTGGTTCAGGCGTACTCACATTTTTTGCTGGGGCACGCACGGCCATCGGTGCTAGAAGTGCACGAGAGGAACGACGAGGATCTCGCGGGCGCGGATGGCGAAGAGAGGCTGCAGCGAGCACCGGGACGCGAGCTGCAACCGGACAGAGGATAACGGCAACCACCGGCTTCCGTCAGAAAAGGGACGCAACGGCGGCGGCGACGGTGACGGCGCGGCGGCGGAGGATAACGTGCACGTCCGAACGTCAACGTTCGGTGTCCGTGTGTGACGACGAGCGCCGCGCGTCGTCGGAGCGAAAGGAGCACGTCGAGTCGGCGGCGACGAGTACAAGCGCGCACGCACACGCAAACGCACACGTGCGCGCGCAAAGGGCTGCCCAGTAGGACGGACGACCCTGCGGATTGACGACGACGGCGGCGGCGGTCTGATCGGCGATCGTGTCAACGCCGAAACGACGACAATGATATTAACAACAAAAATAATATCAGTATCGCCGTCGTCGATGTTGTTGTTGTTGTTTTTGTTGTATCAGGCACGGTTGATAACGCGCGATACCGAAGTGTAGAATATTATTGTTATTGTTCACGGTATTAGCGGTATATTAATAATATTATATTGTTAGTACGTGTCCTACGGTTTATACTGTATGCGGTATGTGCGACTATAAACTGGAATGGACTTAAATCCCCGATTGTGTTTTTTGGCATTAATATTGTCTCGGGAATGGTCCGTGGATTTACAACCGTCGTTACCACGACACGTAAACCGCGGTAGGTGATTGTAAAACGTGGCGACTTCTCACTGTATGGACCGGCCGAGATCGACACGAAATTATTTATAATATCATCTTACGTAACACATTAATCACGATTTTTTTTTCTTTTTTTTTTTTGAAAGTTTTCTTGATATCAAATTATTTAAACTTAGGTACCTATAAAGATTTACATTTTTTTAACATTTGTATATCAGATATCATTGGTATATGTATAGTAGGATTACTATAGGTTTTAAATTGTGTAGAGTACATGACAAATTGAGTATAGGTACTATACAATAAATGATGTTGCACAAAACAATTATACAATCACACAAAATAAATTATAATTCATAAGTAATGTTAAATGAGGTAATTTAAAACGTATTGGGTACCTCGTTACAGTCTGTGTCTAATAGAACAGGAATTCACCAGAAATGTGGGCCGATTGCTATTTGTGTAAATTAGGTACCTACTGAAGAAGTTTGACGATAGGTCCTTGGTGCAGAATCACGATTTATGTCAATGTCATGTTATTACTGTTATTATTTAGTATGTAATTTATGGGATTTGTTTACACTATGTCACTATCTATTCTGTGGATTGAGAGTACACTGCCTCTGTGTTCAAGGATGTTGGTATTTGTTATTCACCAAATTCAAAACTTAATAAATATTTATGTTGTTTGGGTAAAAGGATTTAACTATAGAACTATATGACTATAGAACAACTATAGAACATTATACGGTGAAAGTTGCAGTCAAAAATATTTGTCAACTATTAGGTATATATATAATATATATTATATATTATAATGGTCGGTAACGCTTTGACACGTACAGTTTCATCTTACCATTTAAGATTACTTTTGGGTTGCTCGAATACATTTTTTAATTTAAATTAAACTATAAAATTGATTCAAATCCAAACTGCCCGGGTTTTCAGGGACGGTGTCAGTTTTTCCGACCAAGTGTTTCGGGTCCGAAAATGAGGTGAGTTACGCTGGCATCCGCAGGTTAAAATAACCACTCAAAATTGGTACCAAAATTTGTTATATAATTTGTACAAATTTGTAAACGCAATTTGAAAATTTGTACACCCTCCCAAAGGGTGGAAAAACACATTTTCATTTCGGATGCCAGCCTAACGTTACTCCAGCATCCGCATTCATGATTTTAATCTTAGACACTCAAAATTGGTA
Organism: Macrosiphum rosae; assembly: GCA_016617965.1. Lineage (NCBI taxonomy): Eukaryota > Metazoa > Arthropoda > Insecta > Hemiptera > Aphididae > Macrosiphum > Macrosiphum rosae. The sequence continues at coordinate 44,051 of WHPZ01582400.1, read as the reverse complement.
CCAAAATTCAGGGCCGGATCTAGGGGGGGGGGGAAGTCGGGGATTTATCCCTTGGCGTATAATTTTCGTGGGCGTATTTTTAAGGTTTTAAATATTTTATAAATTGAAAATGAAAGGAATGTATCAACAGAAATTACAACTCATTTATTTATCGAAATCACATTACTTCCTAAAGGTAAGTTTCTAAATTATGCTAATTTGATAAATATTTTATTATTGAGGTAGACCCTTAATATATTTCTATAAAAGTTTAAGGTATACCTATACATTTTTTTTAATTTTGAAAATACTGATTTTAACTTCCTTGTAAATAATTATTAACTAGAAAATTTCCTCAAACCATAATTTCTTTTAATAAAAAGTTATTTGAACTTTGTTTGAGTTATGTTCAGTGGCGCCGAGTACGTACTTTAGGTGATTCAAATGAACCACCTAAATTGGGTGGGTGGGCGTTTGTTGGCACTGGGGTGTATAATAATATAATATCCCGTTGTAATTTAGTAGGCATAACTGTAATTTGTATAAACCTGTGAACATAATATTACATAGGTACCTTAGTACCTACAGCTACAGGCTACAAGTTAACAACACAGTTTAAAATAAAATATATTCATTTACTGTGTACCGTGTCCATAACTTGGATAAGGATTAAGGATATTTAAACAAAGAATAACAAACATTATGAATAGTGAATGCGTGTGTCGTGTGTTCTATATTTATCTTTGAAAAATAATTATATTGTATAGATATTATAACAACGCAGACCATGTACATGAAGTTGCCCCCCCCACTTTGTCCGATTCGTTTAAAAATACCGCCAAATAATTGCAAATTAATTGCAACTAATTGCAAATCGAGTTTGGCTAATTGCAAATCATTTTTTGTATTTTTTACGAATTTTTCAATTTTTTAGCCAGCCCTCCCACTTTGTCCGATTAATATCAAAATACCGCCAAATAATAGCAAACTAATTGCAACTAACTGCAACTCATTTTTTCAATTTTTTACGAATTTTTTAATTTTATGGCCAGCCTTCTGGCTCAATTTTTTGGGCTGGCCAAAATTTTGCAATTAGTCAAACTCGATTTGCAATTTGTTGCAATTAATTTGAAATTATTTGGCGGTATTTTGAAACGAATCGGACAAAGTGGGGGGGGGGGGCAACTTCATGTACATACGCAGACCTGTTAGCTGCCACCAGTTTTAATTTAAATATAAAATAATAATAAACGTATCAATCTATTTTTGTTTTATATGAAACATTTAGCTTTAACAATATTTATTTTTACTTATTTTATTTTGATATGAAACGAAGACACATTGTGCATTAATTATTGTACTTGGATTCGAACTCTCGAAGACCGACGTTCGTCTCCATCTCTTGAATTAAAACTGTTACTGTATTAGGTTATAAACCATAAGCACAAAATCGATGTCGGAGTAATTCTAAAAAAAATTTCCGTAGATACATGAAATTTCCACTGGATGATTATATTAGCATTTTATATATACGATACATTTTTCAAAATATTTAAATTAGTTTTGAACTGTTTACGGACATAATAATCAGTTTCCAATATTTTTTTTTTTCTATGAATATCAATAAAATTTTATTCGCGCGTAGGGTAAAAAAGCTTGAAAATTTAATACAAAGCTCTTACTATATTGTTAAAATTACATTTAAAAAATATTAAAAATCCTCAGTCACAGTTTATTTTGTTATAAGCATTTAAAGTTCAGATCTTGACAAAATACGGAAAAAACACGAAAATTAGCAAATTATTTTGAGTTAGAAATTCATAAAAAATTTTCTCTTTAAATCTAAGATTCGAAAATTCAAAATAATATTCTTCATAATTATATCTAATTTTACCAAAAAAAAAAAATCTCTACGAAAAAGTCAAATTACATTTTAATGAGCGTTTGAAGTTAATATTTTTACAACATTGGGTATTTACCCGATTTCTCATGTAGCGTTTTTCTAATTTTGTTGTAAATCAAAAACGAACCACTGTAGATGCATGAACATTTGACTAAGAGTTTATATTTTCATTTCTATACATCATAAAATTTTGAAAATATTTTGACTCTTTTTGAGCTATTTACGGACAATTTTAAATTTCCATTTTTTTTAGTTTTTTTTCTATGAATGTCAAAAAAATTTTATTTGTTTGCCCAATAAGCGTAAAAATTTAATATAAGACTCCTGATATATTATTACAATAGAAGTTGAAAAATATTCAAAATCT
>WHPZ01582400.1:0-41752 GCA_016617965.1 Macrosiphum rosae | reverse complement strand
TTATATTATGATATTTACCAATACACAATATTATCAATACGTTCTAAAAAATTTAATAATCCAAAAAATAAGTAACGAGTAATTTAGTACAAATTACTATAAAAAAGTAACTTAAATTACATATAAATTACTTAAAAAGTAATTTCATTACAGTAACTTGTAACTTAAGTAACTCCCCAACTAGGTTCCCAAGCGGTCCAAGCATAGGTTGTTAGGTAATAGGCCGGTCCGACTGACCAGTGTCCGAGTTCGAATCCCATCGAACGCTCTCCGGGCGGCAACTGTGCTGTGCCGTTTTGTGAGACGCGGCCGCCCGTCTCCCGACTTTTTGAATTTTTTTTTCGACTTTTTTCACGTTATTTTTCATATAAATAATAAATTATACACTCAGGGACGTATTCAGATCAGAGCTAGAGGGCATGGTCCAGTGATGCAAATTTCAATATTACTTAAGTAATACTTGAAAAATGTTTTTTTTTTCATTAAAAATATATATTTACCATCTATGTGACAAGGTATAACAAGCAGTATTGGGAAATATCTACATAAGTAGATAATAATTATTTATATATAGATAAATTTAAGCTCGATTATATTTATCTTCATATCATGATCAAATTCTATAGTTGTCTATGTGCAATTATTTAATAAACATGAAACAATATTAATATTTGGCAGCTTAATTAATATTGTTCAGCGTGTTACGAACTTCGATTTTTATATAAATTATAAATAGTACAAAATAACAAAACTAAAATAATTATCCAAGTCTATAAACAATTCAATAGAACAAGAAATAATCACTGCCCGGACAATACCGTGGTTTTGATTTTACTATTGTAATATTTAAAATTTAAATGTTGAAATGCTGATAAAAATGTAACAAATAATAAACAGACGGACACACGTATAATAATAATTAAACAATTAATAAACCGTGAATAAAACGTCAGCAATATTGCTGTCTCGAACCCAGGTTCAATAGCACCCAAGATACGCAGCCTATTCTCCCCGGCTCCCTCCGACCAACAAGCCATGCCTTTGGATGTTACGATTCCAACTGACGGGGGGCTTCAGTTCCACTGAACCGGAGACCGTAGTAATGACTAATGACCCGCAGAAATGACTAAAATAGTATTTCTATCGAGATAACTATATTGATGGGTTTTCGATTTTTGTGACTTTCAATTCATAATAATAAACAACGAAAACGATATAATAATATATTTTCAGTTCAAATAAAAATATTTATATACATAATTAATTTTTATTAGTTATATTATTTACGAGTAGCTAGTTTATTTTCAAGGGGAGAAGCAGTCTGAAAGTTTCCCCTGACGACCCACCCCTGATTGTTGCCACTTTCAGTAGGTGTTACAAGTTTGCAAATATAATAATTAGTCAATATTTGTTTAAATTGACAAAACCATATTTCAGTAAACCTATGAAAAAGCCCGTGGCGGTGAGCACAAAGTTTGGTGAGACCCAATTTTGGGTTTCATGGCGCTCGACGCGTTAACAGTAAATCCCGAGATATCAGTATAATGCCTACTAGTACCTACATAGGTAATTTAATTTCAATATCAATCGTAAAAATCCAAACCCATAAGTAATTTATTACAGCGTCTCCGTTATATTGGTCGTAGCCCCCACAGAAACATTTGTAGCGCCCTCACGGCGTTTACTTTCATTTTTTGCATTTTATCCGAAATTATAGTTTTAAATGTTTTTATAATATTCTAGTCCTATAATACAGTCCCAGATAATTAAACCAAACTACGCCCATGGCTGGTGGTCATTGGAAAAAAACGATAAAAAATGTTTTCTTTTCTAAGGAATATACAACCAAATAGCGCGATAACGAAAACAGCTGTGACCACTAGCGCAAACTAGGACCAAGACTCGTATTTTTGTGATAAGCTGCCGACATCGACGTACGTTCTGCTTTGTTATATCTTGGTCTGTGCCGCGTACTGCAGTAGCAGTGTTTCGCAGTAACTACTGTGCACGTCAATATTGCTATTACTATTGTTATTATTATTACTATTATTATTATAGTAACACGGTGCCATAATATTTTACCGTTTACAGCTGCTGGCGATTCCCATTTCTCTGATCTGTTCACACGTTGATCCACCGATACGACTTATAAGACGTAAGTTATACGACTAGCTAGTGGTTCGGTTGTTCGTCGTTGAAATTATTACCAGTTATTAAGAACAGTTGACCGGCTTTCGTTGTTTTGAGTTGCGACTTGTTGATCGTAGTAATTGGGCGTAGGCGTTTCGAGTGATAATTTTTTACATCCATACCGGTTAGGTTATGTTGCGTTTATTATAAAAGCCACATTGACGCATGTAATAGTTGTTCCTTTTCATCGTACATAGTGTTAATCGCGATAAGTGTAGTCCGCAATCCAATAGTCATTAATTATCATTTCAATTTATTATTGATTAAATTGTATTAAAGATCAGTATTATGTAGTACCTGATATATAGGCCCGTTTCACTCCATCGTATCTAACGAGAGTTTTTCGATTTACATTTTATTTAAGTTCATACGCTCCGACGGCTATAGAACGGCCCTTAAGATGTATGCGATTAATTCGGTTCTACATTATTTAAAGCCTCCACTGTATTATTGCATCATGTTTACAATATTATTGTATTGATTGATTTGATATTATTGTTATTTCAGCCTACTCTGAAAAAAATACTGTCAAAAGAATCCAAGAGGATAATATTAATATAATAGATACCGAAATTCGTCCAGCTACTGAAGTGTGCGGTGCAGAGTATCGGATTCAAGGTTTGTAAATGTTTAAAAAGTTTTCTTAGTTAGGCAGACATAGCATCTGACTTAAAAATTGAATATTGTGTTGAATCAGTGGTATTACTTAAATGATATCACTTTGCCACAAGCTATACCTTCTGCTGTATTCAATTTTATAAATGTACAGGCAAATTTGCTTAAAAATCTTGACCGGTCATGTTGCTGAATTGAATCAGCAATCTAATAGTTCTTAATGTAAGTTACTAAAATGTTGTTCTTTATACACAATAGGTAGTATTTTCAACTTAATATTATTGATTAAATTAAATTAAATATGCCTATTAGGTAGGCCTGGTATGCTTGTGTATCATACGTATGGTGTTTTTAATTACTAAGCTGTTAAATGGGCTTTAGAATATATGCGATTAATTAGATTCTTTATTATTATAGTCTCTACGACTGTACTATCACAGTATGTTTATAATATAACTTTAGGTATTGATTGATTTGGTATTATCACTATTTCAGCCGACGCTGAGAATACTGTCAAATGAATCCAAGAAGATAAAATATAATAATTATCAAAATTTACCAGCTACTGAAGCACATGGTGCTAAGTATCAGAATCAAGGTTGGTAAATGGTATTAAAATTTACTTAGTTAGGCAGACTTATAATTAAAAAATTTGAATGTTTTGACTCGGTGGCATTACTTAAATTACATCACTTCGTTACAAGCTGTAGTGCTGCACTATGATTTTGTGTGAATGCGTTTTCTCTGTGTTGCTAATGAACCAGAGAGAGCAACAGTGTGTTGCAATTCTCTTAAGTATCTTATCAACCCTTGCTTGTATCTTAACGTTTATTTCTATTTGTTAAATATGAACAGAAAAACAAATATGAAAATATGTACCAAATTTGTTGACATTTTATATTTTTATATTTTTACATGTCAATCAGTTATTTTAGGTAGGTACATAAAAAACACTACAAATTACATTTTTATGCTGTTTAGATAGAAAAAATATGTTAAGTGCCATTGTTTTTAAATATGCTTGCTAGATGTTGAAAATGGAAGTGTTATTATTAATGGTATTAACAAATGTTTGAAAACATATTGACTTATGTCACTATTTGTTTTTAAATAATCATTTTTGTCTATAATATACTATATATTAAATAATTTGAGTATTAAATCAAATAATAAATAAGTAACAATAGGTTTTGTTTAGAATAATTCCTTTGTAAAACTAAGTTATTCATTGATGTTAGTTATTATAAGATGAATAAATGACAATACAATTTAATAAAAATTTAAAAAGTAAGATTATTATCTAGGACACTTCATAGGCTTTTTATTATATTTTAATTTTAAAGTGTGATATGAGTATTTTAAAATTGTAAATTGATTGTACATCTTAAAATAATCATAACTCGCTTTCAAATTAAAGTATAATAAACATCCTATGAGATGCCCTAAATAATAATCTTAGATTTAAATTTCATAAGAGGTCATTTCACTGTAATGTTATAAATTACATAGTAAAATGTATTATTGTGAACGTAAAACTTTTCATGTTGTACATTTATAAGACAAAAACAACACATTCGGTTTGGTGTCCTCTTAACTCCTATTTGCCTCACCTTTGTTCCAAATATAACAAACTGATTATTTTCTTATAACATAATATTGTAAAATTGTAAATGGATAATTTTTATTTATAATAGAATACAGATACTTCAACTCTATAGGGATTGGAAGTATTGCTTGAAGGTCATAATGAGTATAGGTAATTATATTTTATTATTAAAATTGATTATGAATTTACCAGCATATCATATTTTGTATCACAGTGAGCGATCTGTAGTAATCATAATCAATGCTATTAGGTATTTATATAATTTAAAGATTCATTTCCTTCTTCTATTCCAATTAGAATTTTTTCTTCAATTAAAAGAACTTTTCCAATATCATCAGCATTTAATATAACTCATGTTCACATTGAGAACATTGATCTTTTTTAGGTAGAAAAAAAAATATCAAACTCAGTATTAAAAATGTATGAGTACCTACATAATTAAATAATTAGCTGTATTTTTATGGGTATATTATTGTTTAGTCTCCAGAAATTATGAATCTATATATAAGTGAGCTAACGATATTCCTCCTTTATATGCTCTAGTTGTTTGAGGTCTGAAATAGTAGCTTTCAATACAGGTTATTGAATTTATGGGAGGACTTCAAAACATTGTATAGCAAACAATTGAGAGTCAACTGTCTAATATATTTTGTTTTTTTTTTGCTATAACTAAAAAATAACAGTAAGTACATGCAATTTTCAATGAATGCTTACATCAACATTTTTAATAAATAAAGTTGCAATTACCCACAAATAATATTTTTAATTTACAACAAAATAACTAATATACGTAATTCATTGTATAAATATCTATTTTGTCCAAATTTGACTAAAAATGTCTATAGAAAAGAAAACTGTTTTTATGTATTTCTTTATATTTTTAGTTACAATATAATCTACTTGTGGGAAAACTCATTTAAAATTACCAATCCTAAACTATAAAAATTGAACATTTTATACATTTTTAACAGTAAAATTACTTGGAATGTTTTGACAAATTTTGAGAAAAATTGAAATCCAAATACAAATGCTTAAAACAAAAAATCATGCCTGTGTGTCTTTAATATTTTTTTAATTGCTATACCTTCCTAGTAACAATTTAGCAGAATTTTTGTTTTAATTTTTTGAAAATTAGACAGCAACAATTTTTACTGACATTTTTAGAATATAAACAAAATAAATTTAAAATTTAAAACGTCAATAAAATGTTTATACATTTAATATTATAGCTTAAATAGAGTTAAAATATTTTGAATATTTTAGTAGGTATTTATAGAAAATTATAAAAAAAAAAATCAGGTGAAAATTTCAAGTTTACAGTTATTAGTTTTTGTGATACACCAAAATATACCATATCGATTTTGTCTATAACTGGTTTTGCTTGAAAATTCCTGTTTTCCTTAATTTTCTATCAATACAATAATATTTTCACCAAGTATGTATGATGTTCCTACTTACATAATAATTTAATATTGCACCTACTTAAAATGTTCCAAAACTTAAACAATGGTAATAATGGTATGAACTGGTTAAAAACATATTATGTACCTATGTTCTTTTTGATTAATATAAAATTATGATGTTAGTGTGCTAAACTAAACTTGTGTCATACCATAAAATACAAAAATAGGATATATGGGTGGCGGCAGACTTCTATTTAGTGTGAACTGTGTATAGTACAACGCTATTGTAGCTTCATACTAATTCTAAGACTAAGGCTAAGAGGACAAGATATTACTTATTACTACACTTAAACTAATTAGTGTTTATGTATAACAGCATATAACAACTAATAGTTAATAGATTTTGTAAATTGTTTTATCTGGATATTATTTTGTACTCAATGTGTAGGTGCACTTGTAGTTTGTGTTACACGTTTCTATTAAGTATAATTTTTATGTTTTTTTTATATATATATTTAAGTATTAAACTCTTAATTTGTAATTAAATTTAAAAAAAAATTATTCAGTCATTAATGAATTACATTTACTTTAACTAAATATGTGCTAAATGTGTGCTCTTAATTAGATTCTGTATAATATCATCACAAACACTTGTTAGTACAATATAATGTAAATGCTCAACTGCATTTCTTTTTCTTAGACAGTTTTTTGAAATTGGGAACTCGCTGAGAATAGCTTATGCGCAATGTGCCCTCAAGATGAGAATCTGTTAATTTTGTCAGATGTTTGTTTTTTAAAAAATTAATTTTTGAAAATTATGCTTCACAAATGTGAATAAAAATCGTAATAATAAAATAATATAGTAATAAATAGTATATAGTATATACTATTAGAGTTAATAAAATAGTCAAGTACAATGGTTAACGGGGTCCAGAGATTTGCCTTCCGCGGTCCGGGTCTGGACCGATGTCATCCGGACCGCGGTCCTCCATTTGCCGACCCATGAGCCCTGTCCTACAGTTTCAAACCCGTGCAAATTACTACAATAAATCCACCCTGCGCACTCGTGAGCAGGCAATAATTTCTAACCCTTATATTAACATTTAATATACAATTTCAGGAGTCTGTGTTCGCATATTCTATTCCCCGCGGCCCGCTCTTACATCAACTTCGTCACCGTGAATATTGATTATTTAAAAAGGGGAACTAGTGACTAAAAGACCGAAATGAAATATATTGTTTACTTGGTACCTCGATGTTTCCAGTATCCGCACCCTAAGCCCGAACACCCTCCTATAAATTTAGCTCATCGACGGATCTTCTGAAGTAATTTAATGCTAAACATTTATCCCCCAAATCAATTAATCAAACATATACATTCATGTATGTATTAGTCTCTAAGAATAACGAGTTTGGATCTTATTACTAATAGTGGCGCTATTAAATTATTTTCAATGGAGTGGTACTTGTTAGAAAATAGACATATTAACTAATAAAAAAAAGCTGGTACCTAGAATCCATATACATACAATATTACAACACCTACATTTTTCATGAATATATGAACCAATGATTAATAATATTTTAGAATTAATTCAGATAAAATGCATGTACTTGTATTAATAATTTTGTATCACAAATATCATATCACAATATCCATTATGTACTTATAACGCGTTATACATCAACAAAAAACCATGATACTATCACATATATTATATAATAGTACACTTTAGAAGTTTCAAGTAACCACGAATAATATTATACAATCACAACAAAATAACTAGGTTTTTTAATATGTAATTTCGTCCAACTTAAAATGACTATAAAAATAAACTGTGCTTGTGTATTTTTTAGATTTTTTGGTAACAGAACTAACTATTTACATGGAATTTTGTTTTAAATTTTCAATCCTTAGATATGAAAGTTGAACATTTTATACATTTTTAACTACAAAATAATTATTCAATTTTAAATTTGATAAATTTTGTCAAAATTCGATCTTTAAATGCTCATAAAAAAATTGTGCCTATGTATTTTTAATATTTTTCAACTGCTATTGTAACAATATATCAGAAGCCTTGTATTAAATTTTTACACTTTTTGGCTCAACAGACAAAACTTTACTGATATTCGTAGAAAAAAAAATAAAAAATTTGAAATATGAAATTGTCCGTGAACAGCTCAAAACAAGTCAAAATATTTTGAAAATGTTATCAAGTATAAGAATTGATAAAATACACATTCAGTGGAATTTTCATGTAGCTACAGTTATTCGTTTTTGAATCACAACAAAATAAGGAAATCGCTACATGAGAAATCGTGTGAATATCGAATGTTGTAAAAATTTGAATTCCAAAGCATATAAAAATGTAATTCGACTTTCTTATAGACATTTTTTTTTGATAAATATGATTATCTTACAAGAAATCTTGTATTACATTTTAAAATCTTAGATTTAAAAAGAAAAATTTTTTACGAATTCTTAACTCAAAATAATTTGCTAATTTTCGTGATTTTTCAATATTTTGTGAACTTTTGAACTTTAAATGCTTATAAAAGAAAACTGTGACAATGGATTTTTAATATTTTTCATCTGTCTTTGAAAAAATTTACTAAGAGCCTAACGAATTCAGATCAGTTTTCAGAAATATTATCGCGATTTTAGATCGATTGGTAGGATTTAACAAAAAAAAAAACGGTTGCAGTAAGTTGTAGTAACGGTCCGCGATTGATTAATAATTTATAATTATCTTGCGTATATTGTTGGATAATAAAATAATTGATAATATATCACTACACTACGTATATTATGTAGTTATAATCATTGTAATTAATAAAATATTATATAAGTAATAACCAATAAGTATATAATATATAATTTATATCCAATAAGTAGGTATTGAATTGTACGTAGGTAATATTTTTTTTTTTCACTTATGCACCGAAAGTTTGGTTTTCGACCGCGGTTGAGCCCTTTGAAAGCGACCTTTTTCCGTCTAGCGGGCTCTAAGTGGGAATGGGAATCCCCATAGTGCCTAGGGAAAAATTGGAAATCCTCAAAAGTGCTGGGCTCGTATATCACGTGTATTCTATGCACAACCAGACACTGAATTCTATACCGCGGTCCTTATACAAAGCATAAACTTTTGGTTACATCTTATTACATATTATAATCTCCTTGCATGACGCGTAAACATTGTTATTTCATGAAATTGTTTTCGTAGAATAATCTGATTGCTGCATATATCCCTATATCGTGCTTTACCTTTGCCGTGATTACATTTCTTTGTGTGTCGCGTTTGGTATAGACTAGGTAATAGAAAACGGGTATAACGCGATAGGATTTGAAACAGCGTAATAATATCTGCATATTATGCAATTATAATTATTATAATTTATAAATTATAACAATTTGTTGACTTTAACATCAAATTTAATGATAAGAAATCGGAAACTTTTAAAACTTTCCTTATGGACACATTCAATTTACATATTATTATAAACAATCCAGCAGAATCTACAAGACTACAACGAGATATGACACCACTATAGATGCAGTACTACTAGTGCAGTATTTTCAAGATATTTGGAAAAAAATATATCACATATATTTAATATATACGTTTACAATGATGTCCGCATTTAGTTTTAATTGTTGTACCTACCTAATCATTGATGGTAAAATTGCAATTTGTATAATACAGTGTTATACATTTTTACATAAATATAACCTACCTACAGTGACGGCTGACGTTTAACATGGCTGGGTGCTTAATTATTTTGAGTAGTCCTGAACTATTTTTGATATTTTATGAAATACATTTACTTTTATATACTTAAGACTTTAGCGAAAGGCCCAGAAAGCGCCTAAAAAGCGCCAAACACTAGTAATATATGATATATTAAATTTTATTATCATTGCATGCTCCATGTATTCCACTTTTGCATTAATAATACAATATTATTTAAAATATGATATTTGAAATTATTTAGGATATTTGAAGACACTATTATATTTGTATATTAAATTGTTTGCATTATTAGCTTACTATTTAAGAAATGATGTCGTTTTCTTGTGGCGAATACAAATTTCAGGGGTCAACAATCCCCCAAATTTATTTTCGCATATGGTGCTTTAATTAATTTAATTTATGTTTCTTTTTTTTAAATGTTAAAGAATTTCTGAGTAAGTCCACTTACTTACTGTACTTGTCTCCTATGTACGTTCTAAAGATAATAATCTTTAATATTTCCTTACAATTTTTTTTAAAATACTAATAATTGACTATAAACTTAAAATTTGAATTTTCATACCGGCAACGTGGATGTTCTATAATTATTGTTCTATATGTTTTGTGTTTTATTCATTTACAGGGCGTCCTCTGGCCGTGATTTTATTCTTTTTTTGGGGCATTCGTGGCCGTTATCATGGCCGACGACAACAGTACTTCCGCCGTGTTCAGTCTGGCAATGATTTCTTACAGTGCGTGCAATGAAATTCAGCGGAACCAGTATTATGAATATGAGGTACCGCGCTTGGATTTACAACAGTGTTGCAAAGCGCTATTGGAAATAATCGCTTTTAACACTGTCAGCGGCGAGTTCCATCCACAAGGTGATAGACGGTCTATGTGTACGAAGATATGCTCGAACGTTCAGTTCCAAAATATTTCCGAAAGATACACAAATTTATGCAACATCGCCGCGCTTAATGGGCACGTGGATTGCTTGAGGATCGCCCACGAGATGGGCTGCCCGTGGAACACACACGTACCCTGTGACGCGATCCAGGGGGGGCACCTGGACTGTATGATATACGCCCATAAAAACGGATGTCCCTGGGACGCTGACACTTGCGCCACCGCGACTAGATATGAGAACGTCGAGTGTCTGAAGTACGCACAGGACAACGGTTGCCAATGGGACTTCGAGTACACGTGGCGCGAAGCCTTAGTTAATAGGCGCGCCGTGTTATTGCGGTACTTGCGCGAAAACTGGGGTCCTGAAACGCTCGCGACGGCCGCGTCCGGTGGACATTTTCGGATACTCCAGTACGCGTTAGAGAACGGCTGTCCAAGCTCCGCAACTGCGTGCAGCAGTGCAGCGATGTCCGGCCAACTCGAGTGTCTCAAGTACCTGCACAGGAACGGTGTCCCGTGGGACTCCGATACGTGCATAGAGGCCGCGAGATCCGGGCACATGGACTGTCTGCATTACGCGTTGAGCCACGGGTGTCCGTGCACAGCGGCGGCGGGCTACGAGGCAGCGACGAATGGCCGAACAGAATGCCTTGTGTACCTGCACACGAACGATATTCCCATTGACTGGTATACGTGCTTAGGAGCCGCGAGGGGTGGGAACCTGGACTGTCTCCGTTACACGATCGCTAACGGGTGTCGGGCCAACGAAGAAACGTGCGCGGAGGCAGCGAGGTACGGCCACTCTGCGTGCCTGGCGTACCTGCGCAAGCTCGGCGTTCCCTGGGACTTGCGCACGTGCGCAGGAGCCATAATGTCTGGGAATTTGGAGTGTTTCCAATACGCACTCCGTAACGGGTGTCCGGCCGACGAACTATCGTGCGCCGAAGCGGCGCGTCTTGGCCGTTTGGCGTGCCTGGAGCACCTGCAAATTCGCGGAGTTCCCTGGGACTCGCGCACGTGCACAGAAGCCGTGAGAAACGGGCACACCGACTGTCTCAAATACGCTCTCAACAGTAACTGTCCAATCGATCGATCGTCGTGCATGCGCCTTGCATTGAAGAACGGACACGTGGACTGCCGGTTTTACATTCGCGATTACTTTCGATCTTCGCGGCTGGAACGGCGGAACTTCACCGCAAAGCGCCTACCACCGTATAAACGCGTACGCGCTAGACAACGGCGGTTAGATCGACGAATATAAAATTCGTGTTAAGGCGCGTTCACAGCTACGTCGTGTGTCATGTCGTTCGAGGGCTTGGCTATTATATGGTTACGACCAGTATGGTTTAAAAGTAGTCAATTCTTGGTATACTCGGTTGCAAATTGGATATTGCACGATACCAAAAAAGTAATATCCAATCACAATATTATGATTTGATCGACACGAGACACGAGACGACACACAACGCAGCTGTGAATCCATCTTTACTGAGGACCAGTTGTACCGTCTACGTAATCAGCTGATGACAAATATTTAACCGGCCAATTAAACTCCGTTTAACTTTAATCGGATATGGTACAACTGGCCCTGAGCAGCGATGAATGGCCATGTAGGCCATGTGCCTGCCCGGTGTATGCACTCCGTGTAAATATGTTTGTAATTATTGTACGTGTATTTATATATTATATTATGTTACATTTGATATTAGAGTGAATTGTCCTATTATCAAACTCTTAGGTAAGAACATTATTTGTGCTCAAACGTCGGATTTTATCAGATATTTTCATTTTCAAGCAAGATATGGCTATGTAAAATATCAAAAATTAAAAATGCTCATATCTCGCTTGAAAATGAAAATATCAAAATATTGCCGACGCTTCAGCACAGATAAAAAGACAATGTAAACATATTGCAATAAAAAGTTCTATTTCGATGTCAATCAAGTTATGTAGATTACTTAGAATAATTTAATATTGTAAATGATTTGAAATCTTACTTAAATAATGTTGATCTTACACTTATTAATTTATGATTAATCACAAATGTAATATGTAATTTCTATCTATAGAATTATAAACATTTAGCCATTTATGCCATTAACTGAATTCAAATAAACTTTCCAGCTCAAGCTATGCTTATTGAGGAGTTGCCAATCTTTGTATTATTTATTTTATTTTATTTTATACAATATAGTTGACATCTGTACTTGTTCGTTTTTTTTTTTTGTGAAATAAATATATTATTATTTATTGTTAATTGCAGAATAACATACCTATTAATTAATTTATTAATAATACATTTGTACTTGTAAAAATTTAGTTTTAAAAATAAATTTGTGTTTATGTGTGAAATAATCTTGTATTGGTTAATAAAATATAATATGGTTCTTGTAATAATGGTGGAGTACTGATCGAAGCCCAGTTTAAGCTGTGATTTGGGATGAAATAAAAAGTGAAAGTACAAGTTCTTACTGATTCAAAAACCATTATTGTTTGTGTTGATCATACTTGAAAAGCTTTTTTCATATAAATGATATCAAAAAAATAAAAATAACGTTTTAAAAATATACGTTAATAAAATAAAGTTCTCCTTTTGATATGGTGAAAATCTCGTTTCTTAGTTATCACTGTAGCTTTCTGGGTTTTTTCCCGAGCAAAAAAGTTTTTGCTATGTTGTACATTTGTTAGACGGAGACAACACATGCGGGTGTAATGTTCTCTTAAACTAGCTATAGATCCATACATTTTGACAGTCATGAATTCGTGACCTACTAATAATTTGTGTTATAACAATTTCTTATGCGAAGAATCATTTATTATTTGAAAAATGAAAGACGAAATATCCGAGGATGATGATTTTGTTGAACTTATAAACTTGATTGCGAATGGACATCGAATACTAAGAATTTTCATTCAGCGTCCAGATTATTTTCAATTTCCTCATAATTTTGAGTTTGTTGAAATGTTTCGCCTATCAAAACTACCTGTGTGCAGTTGCGTAGCCAGGGGGGCTAAGGAGGCTATCGCCCACCATGCCACATTTACTGTGTTGACCTTAGAATTTTATAAAGATTAATAAAAAAAATATAAAGTGTAAATAAAAGACATAGTTATTCGTATTTTTTTTCTGAGACTTAGCCCTCCGCCCTCCCTCATACAAAATTCTTAGCTACGTTACTGGCAACAGACAGGTAATTCAATAGTTATGTAGGTACAACTAGCTGGCCTACACCTCTGAATAGCTAATTAAAATATTAAATAACTATAGTTATATTATAAAATACTGTTCTGCTAGTCTATTTTACTATTGCATGTACCCTGTGTTGGGTAGTAACGTAACGAAAGTAAGGCGTTACTGTGCTTGTAACGCGATACGTGATTTAATTCGAATTATTTTCAATTGACGAAAATGTAATGGAAATTTTTTTTTGATAAGTAATTTCTATAGAATAACGCGTTACAGTTTTGAAAAATTAAATACTTATCTATTGCGATTTGAAAAAACATCCTTGTCTATAATGAGGGTGTTATTATGTTTACCAATCTCATATGTATATTTATATAATTTTAAATCGCCATAATTCAGTTTTCAATGCTTTTGGCATTTGACATGTCGAATTGCATCGTAAATCACTACCTAGCACAGTTAATTCAATTTATAATTAAATTTGATTATTTTAATTAGGTAGGTTTCGCAGAACGTTTCCTATGAATATCTATCGAGGACTATTAGGTTGTATACGCTCCTATTAATTATAGGCAGGTATACAGGTTTAATAAAGAATTTAGTGTTTTACAAAAACTGTTCAGTTTGAAAATTCAAAATACTTTTTAGGTATTACTAGATTTAGAATTTACATTGGAACATAACATTATTTTTCAGAAAATTAAATAAAATAAAAATATTTACATTGTACTGTTATAAATCATTATAGCCATATTTTGGCATTTATAAACGGTTTATTTTTATAATTTTATAAGTGATTATTGTGTTCTATATGTATTATGATTTTATTTTCACATATGTGCCTAAGGTCAATGTTGTGAGTTTGTGACATAAATACATAATAGGTATACTTAACTATGCCTATAATGATTGATTAAAATTGATAAGCGTAGGTAAAATTTATTAGTACTATTTTTTAACGGTCATAACTCATAAGTAATTACTTTTGGTATGTAAATATGTATTAACATTTAACTGTACATATTTTTCAAATTATACCTTTTATTACTATTGGTAATGTATATCTAGTTATTGCCTGCAGAATGATAATTGCCAAGAAAATTGTAACAATAAAGTAATGAATTAGGTACTATTAGGTACTTTTCTATTTGAAAAGTGAAGTAATTTCATTGCAATTATATTTGAGTGATGAGTAAAGTTACTTAATTACATTTATTGATTTATCTCTAAGTACGAGTAAAGTAACTTAACTACTTTTTAAAATTAACCTACCCAACACTGCATGTACCTGTCTACGGTTACTAGTTTTTGAGTTACACCAATTTTGTTGAAAAAAGATTTTGCGTATAAATTCCCGTTTTTCCTTTATATATATATTTTTTTTTTTTTTTGAAAACTACTTGGTATTTTAAATTATTACCTCTCGAATGTAGCAATTAAATTCATTTTCCCATCGAATAAGTTAACGATGTTGAAGATTGAAGCATTATTTCGACTATTTATCGTGTTCACACACAAAAATACACATCATTGTAAAATCAATATATTCATGACTTCGCTCAGAATCTATAACCTTGTCGTTATGGGTGCAACAACCAGAAAAATCCTATTGTTAAATACATAGATAGGTATTATATAAATGCAGATGACTTGATATTGCACTAAAAATATTTAATTTATTTCAAATATATTTTATCTTTGATGCTTGGTACAAACAATTTACAATTTACTAATATACATAAATCAACATACGATTTTCATATCTTTATTTAATATGACTTAAGATATTCTGTCTGAGTAAAAAAAACAATATTATAGTAATTTTGTACATTTTTTTTTTTTTTTTTTTTGATTAAAAATGTTGAAAATGAAATTTTTAATTTGTAAATAGTACCAGAGTTTATTTAAGTTTCATTTATTTAATTTTGGTTTTAGATTCTGAGTGGAACGATGAATGTATTGATTTTACAATGATGTGTAAGTAGTTAATTCCGTTACCAAAAAATATAAAAAATACATAAGCACGGTTTATTTTTATAGTCATTTTAAGTTCAAATTTTGACGAAATTACATAATAAAATACCTAGAATAACTATTTTAGTTATTTCGTTGTGATTGTATAATATTATTCGTAGGTACTTGAAGCTTCTAAAGTACACTATTATATATCTATGATAGTAGGTATCTGGGTTTGTTGTTGATGTAAAACGCGTTATAAGTACCTAATGGATATTGTGATATGATTAATTTTTAATTTATTATAGGTACCTATCATAGGTCAATTTTTTTTAATATCATAGATAAGTATATAATATGTCTTATACCTATGTAGTAAGGGGAAAATACACGGTAGGGGAAGGTAATGGTTTTTGGTAAGATACGTGTGTATTATAATAAATATTGGAAATTTGCGTGTAAGGTCGCCCTTCTTCTGTGTTATACCTACCTAATGTTATTTATATTATCTGTGTTATTATAATATATTATGTCAAATCACTTACCTCGTGTGTTGGTTGTGACGGTTGCCTTCTGTGATCAGTGGCGCCGAGTACGTACTTTAGGTGGTTCAAATGAACCACCTAAATTGAGTGGGTGGGCGTTTGTTGGCACTGTGGTGTATAATAATATAATATCATTAATATCAAGTTGTAATTTAGTCGGCATAATTGTAATTTGTATAAACCTGTGAACATAATATTACATATATAGGTACCTTAGTACCTACAGCTACAGGCTACAAGTTAACAACACAGTTTAAAATAAAATACATTCATTTACTGTGTACCGTGTCCATAACTTGGATAAGGATTAAAGATATTTAAACAAAGAATAACAAACATTATGAATAGTGAATGCTTGTGTCGTGTGTTCTATATTTATCTTTGAAAAATAATTATATTGTATAGATATTATAACAACGCAGACCTGTTAGCTGTCACCAGTTTTAATTTAAATATAAAATAATAATAAACGTATCAATCTATTTTTGTTTTATAAGAAACATTTAGCTTTAACAATATTTATTTTTACTTATTTTATTTTGAGATGAAACGAAGACACATTGTACATTAATTATTGTATTTGGGTTCAAACTCTCGAAGACCGACGTTCGTCTCCATCTCTTGAATTAAAACTGTTACTGTATTAAGTTATAAACCATAAGCACAAAATCGATGTCGGAGTAATTTTAAAAAAAATTTCGGCAGATACATGAAATTTCCACTGGATGTTTATATTAGCATTTTCTATATACGATACATTTTTCAAAATATTTAAATTAGTTTTGAACTGTTTACGGACATAATAATCAGTTTCCAATATTTTTTTTTTTCTATATATCAATAACATTTTATTCGCGCGTAGGGTAAAAAAGCTTGAAAATTTAATACAAAGCTCTTACTACATTGTTAAAATGAAATTTATAAAATATTAAAAATCCTCAGTCACAGTTTATTTTGTTATAAGCGTTTAAAGTTCAGATCTTGACAAAATACGGAAAAACGCGAAAATTAGCAAATTATTTTGAGTTAGAAATTCATATGAAATTTTCTCTTTAAATCTAAGATTAGAAAATTCAAAATAAGATTCTTCATAAGTATGCCTAATTTTATCAAAAAAAAAAAAATCTCTACGAGAAAGTCAAATTACATTTTAATGAGCGTTTGAAGTTAATATTTTTACAACATTGGGTATTTATCCGATTTCTCATGTAGCGTTTTTCTAATTTTGTTGTAAATCAAAAACGAACCACTGTAAATGCATGAACATTTGACTAAGTGTTTATATTTTCATTTCTATACATCATAAAATTTTGAAAATATTTTGACTCTTTTTGAGCTATTTACGGACAATTTTAAATTTCCATTTTTTTTAGTTTTTTTCCTATGAATGTCAAAAAAATTTTATTTGTTTGCCCAATAAGCGTAAAAATTTAATATAAGACTCCTGATATATTATTACAATAGAAGTTGAAAAATATTCAAAATCTATAGGCACAATTTATATTTATAAGCATTCAAAGTTCGAATTTTGACAAATTTTATCACATTTTAAATTAAAATTTTTTTTAGTTAAAAATTCATAAAATTTTCAACTTTCATAGCTTAGGATTGAAAATTAAAAACAAGGTACCCCGTAAGTAGGTTATTCTGTAACCTAAAAATCTCAAAAATATAAACACACAGTTTTTTTTTATAGTTATTTTATGTTCATATCTCGACGAAATTATATATAAAATAACCAAGAAAAACGATTTTAGTTATTTTTTTGTAATATTATAATAATATTAATTCAACTTACCGGCTACCGTATTTATAATAAGTAATAACAAATTTAAATATAATATAAAATATCCACATGATAAACCGTACCAGCTCAGAATTGTTTTTCGTATACCTACAATGATAGATATATCATTGAATACAAATTTAATATCATCCATTAAACAGTGACCCACTTGCAATCTACTGTACAGCAGAGCGACATCCACTTACCCACCTTTTTAAACTTTGTCTCATCAGTAGAAAGGATTTTATATTTTTAAAACTGATGAATTTATTGAATAATATTAATTTACATTGTGAATATAACTAACTTTCATACACCACAGTGAGAATACCTACTACTAGCTGCTGCTTTATTATATAAGGTTTCATCAGTAAAATTAAGTATGTTAGTATGTATATTAGTATAGTACATTATTGTATATATTATATTAAAATAATTTCATTCATACCTACTTAATAGCTAGGCATCTAATATATAATATAATATAACCAGTAGCGTACGCAGGATTTTAGTTTCTTTAGGGTTTCACCTGAGTAAATAATTTACATTATTTTTTTCTAAATAGTTTTTATGTAATTGGTTATAACAAATTATAAATAGTCTCAAATGTAGTCTACATTAATAATACTCGAGTGTTCAATCTTGACACCTATGGTCATCTATACAGCCTCTTCGGGTAGTAATATGTGGTAATTATCGTTGGACGGTGGTGATACATGATGATACACCATACGAAGGTTATGACAGATGTTTAGCTATGTTTTAGATCAGCCAAAAAACTGAAACTATGATTATCGACGTCTTTGTCATATTTAACAATTTATATTATATCTATTAAAAATGACCAACAATTGATCGACTTTGTGTATTTAAATTGTTTTATTTTTTTGTCAACGGAAGAAATTTCAGGGGGGGGGGTCAGAACCCTAGAACCCTACCCCTGCATACGCCACTGAATATAACTATACTTAATATATAGTTATAATATGTTATATTTTGTTAAACTATTGGTTATTGGTCCATTGGGTGGGTGGGTGGTAGGTTCGAAACTAAGATGATATTTTGAACCACCATTTTTGAAGGACCTCGGCGCCACTGTCTGTGATTGATTTGTATTTCTCCAGGGTGGTGTTCGATTATCGATATCTATCACTTATATATTCTAAGTATGTACCACGTGACTCTAATTTATACCAATGAACTAAGATGATTTTGTTCTACCTTATGTATGGTTTGTTTATATGATTCGAATATTACTCATAAAGTCGTATCGATTCTAAGATACATTTTTTACTTTATTTGCAAATTGTACTGTAATGTGATTGTTATTTAATTGCAGGAATTGTTTTTACACCTTAGAGATTTGTTATATTCGCCGTCACCATATAGGACCTCTTACGGACATTGATAACGAACCGAATACAACCTATGAACAGTTTATTTGGTATGGGATATAATATAATTATAATGTCCTAATCACACTACACTGCCAATTGATTTTCTTAAATTGAAGGTATGATGATGGAGGACAATAATTAACAAGATATTTAATTTGGCAATATGAGACAACTAACTTAGAGACCGTACCTGAATATTCGAATGATACAACATACATATAAGTTCATAACGCAAAAAGGTAATATATGAGCATGTACAAATGATGTGTAAGTGTGTGTCGTGATGTTGACTGGCGTGGACCATGTGTATCTCCGGAATGGACACTGTCGGCGAGTTGATTCTCTGTGGTCCTTATATATTATAATATGATTCTGGTTGATCTCTTCTTCTTGTGCATCGATTAATACGTGATATTAAAGTATTGATAAATTTTACTATTTTGCGTGGTCCGACAAAGGTACTATTGGTAATTTATAGTTTTGTTTTGACCAGACGTCTTGATCGGAGAATTATCGAAGGGGTCTTGAAGTATGTATGTATACGAATATGTACACGTATCTATGTACGTATATGTATATGAAAGAATGCGTTCATGATTTTATAATAATATACGGTTTTTACAGTGACCCACTTGTAACCTACTGTAAAGCAGAGCACCTTTTTTACCATAGTTTCATGAAACACATTTTTGTGCTTACTTGGCATATGTTATTTATTGCCATGTACGATTTCTAATGTATAATTAATTTGGTAGGATTTGAATATTATAATTATAGAACTATAGAAATAAGAAATATTTGACTGATAGTTCTAAGCATCGGTGTTCGCATTACCACTACAGTTTAAATACCTAAAAAAAAACTTTAAATAATTGTATCTAAGTGTAGGGGTTTATTTACGGGTTATATATATTATACTTTTTCAATGATAAAACATAATGGTTTAAAATTATTTTATTTATAATTCAAAAATATTTTTAGTGCCGACCAGTATAATTTGTTTATTTTTAATTTTTAAGATATTTTTAAATATACACCAACCTTTTTTTAAAAATTTAATGTTTGATGCATGAAGTCATATTTTATGAGTCATAAATAATTTACGTCTTGCAAGTTTCTTATATTTTCCTTCTTCATTTTGTTTCTTCAAAACTCCTATATTTTCGTCAAAGTTGAACTCCCATTGTACAATGTACATGTGATACAACTGTAATTTTGGTGCCTTCAATATGTTTCTAAAGAAAAAGAAATGCATTAAGCACACATAATTTTCAAGTTGATTGAAGTAATTGTAGATTATAGTGTTACAAATTATTAAATAATATAATTAATACTATCTAGGTTTGTCTCCATTTCTTATTTTTGTATCTATTATCATCATCGTCTATTTTTCTTCGTCTTGCACTGTCTGAATCATCCATTCTTATGCTGCTAAATACTGACACTAAAGTAAATACCATCGCCATTCAAAAATTATATTGTGCCTTAAAAATATTTTATAAATTAATATTTAATTAATTTTATTAAATATAAAATTATAATAATTTTTAATATTGTTTAATATTTCAATTCTGAAGAGCATAAATGTCAATATAATTTAAGCAAAAATAATTTGTCTGCCAGAAAGACAGAAGTAATACATATATATACCTATTATTCTTTAAACTCTCTATACATAAGGTATCATACTATACTAGTATAGTTTAGTTTAGCCAAAGAACATTACTATTGCATATTTGCATGACAGATTAAATTAAATAATTAATAAGTTTTCATTTTCAATGCAATTAAATTTAGGCACATAAAATACCTAATATTTATATTTTACTAAAATATAATGCGTGGTGTATATATTATATGATTATATAATATTGAAATTATTTATAATATAGCGTATATCAATATGTTTATTTGTTATATGTTAAAATATATATAAAAAATGTAAATATTGCGTTTTCTAGTGAACACAAGTGCAGCCTATATATAGTATTATAGAGCACCGCGTTTAATATTATAAGACATGGTTAAATTTTGCTTTAACCTATTCAAGCTGCAAAAAAAAAAAAATAAAACCATAATATTTGTTTAAAATTGTATCAGCTACATTTTTGTATAGAGGTATTTTTGATATAAAACTAGTATTTTCAAAGATAATTTGAAAAAACTGAAAAATCGCACTTAAAATCCAAGATGGTGGACACTTCCGGACCTCGGAGGAATGGCGACTTTTTTTTGGTTAATCAGGTGCCTATAACCAAACTTTTTGCAAAGTTTCAAGACTTTCCTATTTAATTCCTCAACAAATCGTTAAATGACTGGACTAACTGATATTTGGTTGTTAGACCGATAATGTCGTAAAGTGCTCATATTATGTAGGTGTAAATATTATATGCTGTTTTTTAATGCGATAGAAAGCCGGTTGCGTAATAATGTATTGGTGTTGAGTTACGTTCTTTTATTTTAATTATTTCTTTATGCCCAAATATGGTCATCGTGTTTTAGTCAGTCTCTTACTGTTAATTGCTTATTATGGAGACGTGTTGTTTTTTTAAATGATGATGTAATCGTTAAAGAATGGATGATTAACTAATATTATTTTATATCGATTAATATTATTTTAATTGCGTTTGATTTTTAACGCTCAAGTACGTTCGTTTTGGTATATTTATTCTATAAGTTTATTTAACTATAAAAGAGTATATCTATCTTCTAAATATATATAAATGTGAAAACGAAAACCTTTGAGTGATATGTTCTCGGAAACTACGGAACCGATCGTTTTGATTTTTTTTTTTAATTTGAAGAGTTCGTTCCGGGGAAGGTTTATGGAATTTGATCGGTTCTCTAACTTAATAAACGAAGGAGTTAAAGCATTTTGGGTTACCTGCTATACAATAGCCGACGACTGTCGACCGCAGATAAGACCTTACGACGGATCCACGGAACGAAAAATGAGAATCATATAACTGCAGTTCTTATATCTGTCTTTCTCGCACTCCTCAAACAACCAACTCGTGCGAGTGACAGGTCCGAGCGAAAATAAGAAACTTAATGTATAATAGTCTCGCTATCGTCATTTGTGTGCTGTTTTTTTATCGATGTTTCTCACGCACAGAAAAGAGTCTCTAGCGAGACTCTTCGGTATGTAAAAATCCCCTGTCACGTCTTTGTCCGGAATAAACTCCGAAACTACTGGACCGATCTTGATCTTGAATTTTACAATGTGTGTAATTTGGCCGAACTTAAGAGATAGGCTAATTTTAGAAGGGAGAGGATCAACCCCGGGAGGTTCTAAAACGGGAATTTTGAGATTTCAGATCAAAATTGTTGTTTATAAATGGTAGTATAAAATGATTTGTTCTAGAAATGTCAATACAGTATTATAGTTGATCGTTTTAAGTCGTTGCCACGAGCACAAACAAACCATTTATTATAATATAATACATCGACTATTTGTTATTGTACATATTCAATCAGCATCTATTAAAATTATGCGTCTATAGCAATGAGATGGGTTTGTAAGCCATATTGTAATAATAATAATAATAATAATTAAAAAAAACTATTTGCTTTACTTTTTAAGTATAAACTATAATATGATATCCAACTATAAAAATGTGAAATGAAAATCCCCTGTACGGGCTGAACTCTGTAACTACTTATCAGATCTTCTTGGTATTTTTTTTTAAACGAAAGAGTATTTCACGGAGAAGGTTTATATGAAAGAAAATTTTAGGAAAATCCATCGGTGTATAATATATTGGTTGCTATTGGTTAATCGGCCATGTTTGTTGTTATTATTATTATTATTTTTTTTTTTTATTCATCGGATTTTAGTACGGTTAGCTTAGGATAGAGTCTTGTATAAATTGATTATATTAATCTACTATAGGTAGAATTAAGTAAAAACGACAAACTTGGTATAACTTTGATACCATAGAGTTAAATCATACACTTACGTACAAACAGTAGATTACCTACCTGATAATGTACTGGTGCGAATCAGAATTTTTATTCAGGGTGACGGAAAATTTAAAATAAATTTTGAACACCATGCTGCGCCGAATATTAAATAACGAATTGAACAAAGTTTGAGTCATATGAAGTTGATATATTTAACAGGCAACGAAGTGCACGGGATCAGCTAGTTATTTATTTATTACAAATTGCATGAAAGTTCGTTTTGCACCGTGTCCTCGCGGTGTATTTACGTTTACACAGTTGAAATACAAACAATTTGCAAAATTGTATTTATGTGTTTTGAGTATAATGTGAAAATGAGTTGTTTATATTTAAGTATAGGTTTACATTCTGTGATTTGTGTATAACTTTAAGTAATTTATAAAATTTACCTAACTTAATAATCTAATACATAGTTAATATATCGTGGATTACATAGTGAGTATTTGTTATGGCTATATGATTTGATTTACAATAGTAAATGATTGGCTGTGTATAGGGTGACAAATAGTTATAATATTGAAGGGGTTATTTTTCTGTTATTTTTTTTTTTTTTATTTGAATACAAAATAGTTGTGGATTTATGTGTATGGGAAGAGCTAAATAATAAAAATTAAATACAGTAGTTGTGTTTTTAGTAGGTTTTTATTTTGGTGTATTGGATTGTAAATGGAAGTAGTTTTAGTTTTTTTTTTTTTTTTTTCTTAAATTAATTATGTTTAACGTCGTTGTTGGCGTTGGATGTTGGTGTGGTTTGTATTGGATATGCTGAGCTTTCACCTGAAGTTGTGGTGTCGATTGGTGTTATTGGTTGTGACTGGTGTACTGGTGACATAGTAATTAACATCATGACATATTATATTATAGTATATCTACAAAAAAAAATTAGAGTTTCTTTTATAAACCGTACAAAAAAAACCTATGTTAGTACATTATGTTATATTACAAACAAAATAAATTTAATATTTGTAGCAAATACACTTTAGCTAACTACCCACCATATTTTTTTGTTTTTTTTTTTTAACATTATTATTTCGACGTTTTAAGAGCGATGGTGTAAAACAAAATTTAAATTGTTTAAGGCACTGCGCGTGACAGTAAGTAGTGTTGTGAGTAAACGCATAAAATCACAAACTTTGGAATGATATAACTTCCAAAATAATGATTTTGGCAATATTTTTTTTCACTATTATTCTTAACTTTTTGAAGTACGTATGTTTTAAAAAATAATTCGAAAAACATGATGTGTAGCTAAAGTGAATTTATGTAAAATATAATATTACATAGGTACTAAATTGTGTGGAATTTTAAAGCATAATTTAATAATTTTGTGTATATATTAGTTTTAGGATTTTTGAAAAAATAGTACCTATTTCCAGCTACCACTCAACACTGTACTTGAAAGTTTAATATTTATTATATTTATTTTATTTTTTTAGTATTTTATGTGTAAACAAATGTCTATCCCTCCTAAGACAAATTCCTAATCACGCCACTGGGTCCAGGCTCCAGGTGACTATTGCAGACCAAGGTACTCGCCAAAATCAGGGCCTGAGTCAATGGTAGAATCTAACCACCAATAAGTAGGTAGGTACTAAACGATAGTGTTTTCTAAAAAAATTGGTTTTTGGAAGTAATATTATGTTTGCATAGAAACATTTTACACATAAATATAAACAATGTATGATGAATTATATGTAATTTGAATTTTTACATTGATTAATATTAAACTCGATAATTTTTTTTGGTATTTTATAATTTATGTTTTAAGTACGGTATAGGTACTGGAATCATGACGGACGTCTTTGGCGATCTTTCAAGTAAGTATTTTTCAAACAACGTTTTTAGTATTTGAACAACAATTCGTAGCTGTAACTAATTATAATATGATGTATAACATGTAATAAGCTCGCCAGAAAATGTGTCGATAAAAGAGTTAGTTACCCATTTGTATTGCTTTGGACTTCACTTAGGGCAAGGCTACACTAGTTTTACCCAGGGGTTAAAGTGGGAGAGGGGACGCAGGAGGACTCAGTCCCCCTACCTCTAATGGTGGTTAAAAAGCGTCTCCTTTAACAAATTATTATTTTATACATAAGACATTGTACCAACATAAAATTATATATGGAACGCTTAAAACGATATGGAGACATTAGTCCCCTCTGGAATTTTTTCCCACTTTAAACCCTGGTTTGTATTTTTTTTTTAATCTGAAACAAATTCTGAAATTAAAAAAAAATATTATTTTTCATTCTGAAAATCATTTACTCATAGTGTTTAGTTTCAATGTTTATTTATAGAATAAAATTATATTAAACATTTTATAAGAACGTTTAATTTAATGTATCGATAATTATTTAAAATAGATTTAATATTGTGTTGGCATGTTTCAATTACTTTCAAGTCATAATAATACCATAAATCCACAAATATTTAATTGCACAATTAAAAAAAGGTTTATTATTTTTATCGTACATAGATATTAACACAATAGAATAATAGTTGCATGAATATGTAATGATAGTTTTATTCTGGATATACTTATCAAGGCAGGACAAGTTACCTATTTTTTTTTAAATCATTAAATTAAATGAGTACAGAAATGTTCAAAAATGTAAGTTAAAAGTTAGGCACCTTTCTTTTTTAAATTAAAGTAACTTAACTTAGTTAAAAATTAAAAATACTATACCTAATGCTTAACAAAATAGCATAATATAATATAGTTATAAAAATAATTTATACAGGTCTTACAGTTTAAAAATATTTATTACAATGTAAATTGCTGCAGGTACTTTCATAGTCTAGTAGGTACTTGACTTTTATACCAATGATGATGTAATGGGTGAGGAACAAAATAAAGGGGATTGCATGGGGGGTTTTAATAATTATTATAGAAAAACTATAAAATGTTAATTAGTTCATCTGTTTGCTTCTGTTCCACTACAACTGTATTATTATTATATATGTGTAAAATGTGTATCGCTTACCTCGACTAGCTGTGAACGATGTTCATATAATATATTAATATTTTTGTGTGAGTCGATGAACGCTATTATTACGATGTATGATTCACTTCTAAAATTGCACGTCTGATGTTTATGAGTTTTGAGATTTGTATATCGATGTTATTTTACTATTGTATTACACTATGATTTATATTTTTATTTGTTTTAACTGATCGAGTTTTGCTCAATGCCTCAATATTTATATATAATGATTTGTCATTGTTTGATATACACAATATCCCAGTATTTGTTTGTAGTAACACGCATATGATGTTTAATAGACATGGATATAATTTTTAGGATTTTTGTTAAGTATATGAATGTTATATTATGCTCAAATACAATATTTCAAAGAACCCATCCTACCAGATATTCTTTCGAATTCCAGAAAATATCTTTTTTATTCTATTAACGTTTGTTTTATAACTATATTATAAATTACATAGTGTTTGAAGTATGAAATATTTCACAAAAAATTGAAATTTTTTTTAATACAAATAAAAACACAATTTATTTATTTTTCAACACAATGTTCAGTGTTCTAAATTCTAAAGTCAGAACTCAGTAGGTATACAATATACATGTATAATATTGTACAACTACTGGTATCATATAAACATTAAAATATTTAAAAATTTTGAATGCCATTTTAAATGTATAATACCAAAAAAATGTATAATATTATAATATTTTAAATGTATAATACAAGTACCATACAGTTATGAAGGTAATTTCTGACAATTATATGTAATGTAAAACTTATTTAAAAATAAAACAAAATTTATTAAAATACTGAAATATTTCATTTTTTTAAATTTCATGACATTTTCAAACACTAGTATCTAGGATATATGGATATATGGATTTTTGAGTTGTTACCTTTCGATTATGTAAAGCAAATAGATATTGTGTATATCGTGAAAAGATTCGGTGTAGGTAAGAATGTTAAGAAAAAGATGATTTGATTTGTTTAAATGATCATTAAGTATGGATTTAGAATCAATAAGACCATAGGTGGTGTACTAATGAAACGTGTAATATTTGAATTTGATTTTCGAATGAACAATAACGAGAATGATGGAAAGTCATTTGTTTGAAAAAGATAGAGCGGGAATTTGTGTGTGTGTGTTCGAAGTTGAATGGCGTCGGTCTTGTGTACTGATCCGCTTGTGATGATGCTCTGGTGCAGAAGCATTGTGCCCCCAGAGGTACACACTGCTCTGATTGTGGACGTGGACTGGTATCGAGATGAAAATCTCGAGATTTTCCGATTTTGCTTTGCCGTTATATAACTGGATTTATCCCCTCTTAGATCATAGCAGCACAACATCATGCGTTCTGACCGCCTGGCCTTGAAGTTTAGATGTCGACTCGCGTCTTACACGCTCGTATTGAATCTCACCCATTGACGAATATCCACTGTTGTATAATATAATATGATATTATCATTGTTGAGGTAAGCACATATTAGTATATTGCATGTGCTTGTGATTTGCTTAAAAATGTATGTATTTGTGATTTTGTGTTCTATTGTGACTTGGCGTACTCGTGCGTGGTTGTTTTGTGACTCGTTGGTCGACAAGGATTCGTTTGAATGGTACTTGAAGTAAGGTGAGTGTTTTACATGGCGAGGGATGTGATATAACAGTCATAAGTTATTGAGTTTGTAAGTTAATGTTTTTGACTTTTGATATTTGGTCTGTATGCTTGTTTTTTCCAATTATTATTTGCGTGTCAATATTACATTAAGTTTTGTTGAATCGGATGCTGGCTAGGTGATATCAGTCTGGGATGTGAAGTTGATTTAATTGTCTTGTTATTGCAGACAATTGCGATACCTACATACCTGTATCATTCTCTTACTATCTGCTCTGAGATGGTGTGAATAGTGTAAGTTATTACTTTTTATTAAGTACCTAGTTATGTATATATTTTTTAGTCCGATTGTCTTTTGTATTTCCATGTATGAGCATCATTGATGCGTTCATGCGGCTGTGAACTATAATATTTTGATATTGGTTCTATTTATAAACTGCACTCTGGTAATATGCATCCGTATGTGATTATTACCTTGGGTGTTGTCTTTTGACGAGGCTGTGAGATGCCGCGGTATGATGCAATCGAATTCCTTCTAGGTTGTATGGATTTATATTGATTTAAGTTATGTAAAAAATTTATTTTATAATTTTAAATTGTGTTTTTAATTTTATACACCGATGTATGACCGTTATTGGTTGCAAATCATTTTATGTGTTTATTTATGTAGAAGGTAGATATATGATATATTACAATGAAATTATAAAATTATAATTGTTGTGTGTGCCTAAGTTTGATATCTATTTAGTTTTTGTATCATTGTCGAAAATACCGAAAGTTAAGACTATCGTTTTCCTATCGGTTACCTAATTGCGTGCCCGTAATTTTTTTTTTAAGGTATTAATGTGTTGAAAAGACTTTTTTTGAAATTTTTATGGAAGTTATCAAGGCCCTACTTATCTCCCTATTTACAGTAAACATACTACTATACTTTATTCGTGCGTTTCACATATTTTGTATAAATTTGTATTTGTAATTTATTTACCTACCTAGGCACGTTAACTTGATCAGTATTTTGGAAGCCTGAATTAGTGCGAAACACTTCGACAGTACAATTTGGTAGGTACCTGTTACGTGCCTATTTAATGAATAATTGTTGAAACTTCCAATTATTAATATATTTTTTTTATTATTGACAAATCAAATTCATTTAAAACTATGATGGTGTTCATACCTATTAGCGGAAAATATTAACTTGAAATAAAACAGTAATACTAATAGTTTACTCATAATATTCGATTATCGTAGAGACAAATTTAACGCATTGATTAATACCTATGTAACCAATAGTTAAAAGTACCTGAAAAGGAACTCCCTATAGTTAACTTTAATAGATTTGACTCGTCAATTACCATCCCTGAACATGGCTATAGGTTCTGCAGTAGTTGCCTGCCGTCTATATTATAATATTATTGTATACTTACTTCAAAAAAATATGTAATTAGTGATCGATATTTACGAACAAATCTCGTTTCTAGCGGATAGCGCTGCAATAGTATGTGATAATGGATCTTATTCACTGAAAGTTGGTTTTGCCGGTGAACATTTACCCAATTTATTAATTCCGACTATTCACGGAGAACAACGAGAAGAAGTAAGCGAACAAATATTGTTGTACAGCACATAATTGAATTGATATCCACTTGAGATATTTTTAAAACCAAATCACAAAGACAAAGTCTCGTACATAATTTGTTAAATTTTAGTAAAAATCGTCCGAAAAATATAACGCGTAGACTATCGAATGCTGGAGGACTTTTAAATTGATTATATTAAACGTGATAATGTGATATTATGCAAGGTTGGGCAAGTTAACGATTTGTTTTAACTCGTTAGGTTAAGTTATTTTAAAATAACAAAGTTAAATGAATGTTAATAGTATTTTTTTGTTAACTCTTTAAGTTAATAGTTAACTTTGAAAAAAAAAGTAACTTAACTTAGTGTCAAATTAAAATTTGCTAATTCGCAAAAATAAAAAGCCGATAAGTGGATGTCGCTTTGCTGTACAGTAGGTTACAAGTGGGTAAATGTATAATGGATTGTATTAAACTTGAATTCAATGATATAATATCATTGTATAAGAAAACGATTCTGAGCTGAGACGGTTTGTCAGTCTGGATATTTTATAATGTTATTATTTATTATATTGAATTAATATTATAATATTATTATTTTTTATATTCGTTCCTATGGTGATAAATAAATCGTTAGAAATTAAAATCCCACTTTTAGCGGTTTTTCGTAATTTGTTGGTGGTTTTTTTCGCGACATTAGATAACTATTGAGAAAATCTAAAAATGACCTCTTTAAAGTACCATCTTGATCCAATTTTCAAAAATATAAGGTACTATATGTCGGAATCGAAGCACTGCTTTTGGTAGAAATTTCGTATACAGGATAAAAAAAATAAATAAACATCATTGTAAAACCACTAGCTTCCTCGGTCTGCTCAGAATCTAAAAATTCTCGACACATAATATGGTTTGTTAGATAGTTTTTCTTTACACTCAAGAAAATTACTGGAAATTTACAATGATACATCAAAGTAAGAACCCATTCAAAAGTTTTCATTATTCTTCAGACGAAAATTAGCTTAATTTAGATGCTTTTGAAATAAAATTAACTTGAAGTTAACACGTTAATCTTGAAAAAAAAGTAACGAGTTATTTAACTTAAAGTTTTAACTCGTTAATGGCCAGCCTTGATATTATTGTAGCTACATACAAGCGAAGGTGATCAATTGAAGCACCTACACTCATTATATAGAATATTTTCAACTTCTTAAAAAATATTTTTTGTAGGTACATAAATTGATGTCATTTCTTAAAAATATATATTTATTTTTCATCGTTATGATTTTTAAGTGTTTTTATACTTAAAACTTATAACTAATGAAATACCTGCTTGTCCAAAATTAGATTTTTCTAGATTGAAATACTCCAAATATTATTCTGCTTAGGAATATGAAATCAAAGATTTATGGTGCCATTAAAAAAGTTAAAAAAAAAGTTAAGAAATCACGATAAAAAATAGAAGTAATATTTTTATTTTTTCGTTCAGAAATATTGTTTAGAAATCACGTAAAATTAAATAAAAAAAAATATTTTAAGTTAAACTTTTTGTGTATAGGTACATTGAGATTGACCACCTGGTATATATTATCTACATTTAAAAGGTAAACATAACGGTCATTGCCATATAAATACATATACTATATTGACAGTTTCTTATGAATTATTATGATGTTATTCAACTTACAGTTACCTACAACATGCACATGTCAAGACTCAAAGTACCTACATTAGTAATCGACAATTAAATTTTCAACAAAAAAATATAAGAATGACTTACAAAATGTTTAATTGATACCATTCAATACAATTTCGATATTGAAAATATATTATATTATACATAGTAATTTTCAAGCATATCTACTTATATTGTTTTTGTGCTTACATTATGCATAATATTCAAATACCTATATTTTTGGCATTTTTAAGAACACTTGAACTTTAAAGACCATAATATTATTTGTGAATACTTGAGATTGTTTGTGCCACCTAAGAATAATTCTGTGACAGTTGGTACAAAACTTCTGTTTTTCATATACTTAAGATCCCCCCCACAATTTCACTTTAATTTATTCAGCAGATATTTAAAAAGAGGTATTCCCATTTGAAAAATAAAAGTTTGTATCACTATAAGACACTCATTAAGTAGTGCCAAATACTATGAGTTTTAAAATATGGTTTTTAGACATACTTGACAACTCTAAAAATCATAATTTGAATAAACGGACTGTTAAAGGGATATATGGGGGTAAACATGCTTAAAAAAATCACCCTAAAATGGTATCCCGGTCAAAATACCGAAAACAAATTAATGAAATAGCGAATTATAGTCAAAAATAAAGTAGGGGTCGGATGGTTTGGGGAATCATATGCGTTTTTTTAATAGACAATAGCTATAGCAACGATTTATGCAAATTAAATTTAAATTTTTATTTAAATTATTAAATAACATGATTGATTGTCCAGTATTACTTCAAAGTATACATTTTAAAACGAATCCAATCGATCTTTAAATTTATTTTACACAAAATATTCAGCTACAAATTATATACGAATTTCTCCATTCAATATTTTAATGTCTACAAGTGGCAAATCTGTAAAAAATATTGATTTTTTTTTGTAATTCTTTAAATAGTTTTATGGCAATTGTTTTAAGAAATACATAACAAATTAGGTAGCTACTATAGTTCTATACAGAAGCATAATAAATATATCGTCTTTATTTAATTTTGTATTTTATTTTATAAATCAAAATACTATGATTACAGTCCGGATTTATATTCTCTTAAGATACCTACCTAAAATATGATGATAATATTCTCTAAAAAACCTTCAAATATTCTCATTATATTCTCTTAAAAATTTAAGAAATATGCTAAAATATGCATAATAATCAATAAACATCGTGGTTATATTCTTTAATATGCATAATAATCGATAAACATCACGGTTATATTCTTTAATATGCATTTTTAAATTTTTTTTATTCAACATTATTTTAATAGTGAGCTATTAATTAGGTATTAAAAGTTGCGTATTCTTATGGAGTACTATTGCACTTTAGTATGAGTAATCATAAAAAAAAATTTTTTCTGGGTATCGTAGTATTAAAATTAAAAATAAATACAAATTTTTTCTCACAATTTACGAAATATTCCAAAATATGCTAAATGGGTTAAATATTCTCTAACCCATGAAATATTCTCAAATATGCAAAAAAAACTTTTTTCCACGCATTCAGAATTGAACGAATCATCCACATATTTTACTCTCATAAGACTGCATAGACTCAGTAACGATATGTAAAAAACATGTACATCCAATCTTTAACTATAATGTATGATATTAACTTGTTCTTTTATGGTTATTACTGATATTTAAAAATTACTGATAATGTAGGTATAGTATTATAAATATACTATACATAATCATATGAAAAAAAAAAAACTATAATTAGAATTAATTTTTCTAATAAAGAAAATATTTTTATTATTGCTAAACTATTGATTTTATAGTGAGTTGGAAAGAGGGAAAAACTATAAATTATAATAATATAATAATTGTTATTAGTCTGTCATTATTATTGTTACTCAATGTAATTGGTATACCGTTCACGTTATTGCTTTTATCGTGAATAGTGAATACACGGTGCACATACTATGATCATCAAATACTAACTGTATGTCTGTATAACTGTAATAATTGTGATAACAACAATTCAAATTATTATTTAATAGGTATCTATCGCTAATACCTTAAGGCCTTAAGCATAAAATTAATGTAACATTACGATTTAGTAAATATTTATTTTATACACTGTACAAGCAGTTACATAAAATACTATAGTTTATGTTTGTATATTATAACGAAAATTATTAGTCGACTACTTATTTTAATTAAAAAAAATACGATTTTGCGAATAAAAATATAGTGCAAATAATATACCTGTTAAATTTTGCTGTTTTGAGTTTCATAATAGGTAATATGAATTTCGCTTTTTTTCACGCCATATTAGATATACATATACCTTAGAGATAGTCTTATAAAGTTTTAATATTTTAAATAGAAACATTATTATAATTATTGACTATATATAGAGTGATACACCAAGCATGCTCACCACCATTTTTTCATTTAATAATGAATTTATCAAATTCCGTATTTGTTTAGTAACGATTTTAATTATTTTATTGTAATTCATTATATTAATTCAACTTACCGGATAATATAATAAATAATAACAATCTAACGATATTATATCATTGAATTCAAATGTAATACAATCTATTATACAGTGACCCACTTGTAACCAACTGTACAGCAGAGCGACATCCACTAGCCCACTTTTTTTTAAAAATATTTTAATCATAAAAAATAATTCTAAACAATAAATTAAATAACTATTTGATTATTTGTATATTATCAACTTAGTTACTACGTGTCTACGTTTGTATAATATTAGCTTGTCATGATGGGATCTACCCAGAGGCCGGTTTATAGCGGTCAGTTTTGCCATGATAACAAGGGTATTTTGGAAACCAGTGTTCCGATACATAATTGTCTCATTACTGATTGGGATGCTATGGAAGAGGTTTGGTTTCATATGTTCTACGAGCAGCTGTTGATACCACCGGAAAATCATGCAATTTTACTCACGGAGCCGGTTCACAATCCAATTCCGTTGCGCGAAAAACTTTATGAGGTCAATATCATATTTAAATATCTAGGTATACCTACCTAAGGCCATTTGTATTTAAAACATTAAACAGAAATAATACACAACGACATTAAGTATTTAGGTACACCAAGATGATATTATGATAAGTGTACATATTTAATTAGGTACCTACTCGATTGAAACTATAAAATTGCTGTTAGTAATCTATAAAATTATTTCTCTAGTATTTCGAAAAGAATTCAGAGTATTAGTACAAAACATTTTTTTTTTATATATACTTGAAATCAGTATATTTTAATATAATATATAGGTATCTACAATAGGAAGTTATCACTAATACACATTACGTTTAGATATTTAAGGAATTGTACACAGCTCATTTCGATGAATCATAGCAGACTAATAATTAGTAATAATTAGGTTCCGGATGTTTATGAGAAAACTATAAAATTGACCTGAAAAAATGTTATTTGTTAATGACCTAAATGTTTTAGAAATGTTGATACGTATAAAATTATCGATTGATTTTAAAATTAAAATTACGATCTATAAAGTTGTATGTTATGTTTAGATCTGTGGAAAATATAAAAATATAATAATGACAAATAATTAACTCGTAGTTTTTCTCTCAATCGAAATATTCGAATGTTATCATCACCCGGGCCCTTGAAATAATTTGTTATTAATACCAATATATTTTAATTTGAAATCTCTATACTTTCAAGTATTATAGGTACTTATAGTATTCGATAGCCGTCTTCCCGATTAATTGCTTTACCCATATAGATCATGTTCGAAGTGTTCAACGTGCCCAAGATGTCGTTGGTGAACAAGGCGACACTTGCTCTGTACAGCATCGGCAAGACCACTGGCATGGTGGTCGATTCCGGGTACCAGAGCACACATATCGTTCCCATTTACGAAGGATTTCCGGTTTCGCACGCCTTGCGAAGTATGCCGGTCGGCGGATGGCACTTGACTCAGTTTCTCAAGAAAATGATTAACGGGCGAGGTTATAGTTTGACCACGATGAAAGACTTTGAAAGGATTAAACACATAAAAGAAACGTTTTGCTACAATGCTGTAGACTTTGAAAAGGAACTGGCGAATTTTGGCAAGGACAAGGAACAGATATACACGTTGCCAGACGGAATGATTGTCAACATCAACAATGAAGCGTTAGTATATTTTATTCCGAATTGCCAACAAAATATCAACGGTAAACTAATATCTCGTGACCACAATATCGCCACTAAAATACTATGTGGGAATAATATCGCGGCAATTTAATTTTAAACTATAATAACATAATCTATACTAGTATTATAAAGCTTAAGAGTTTGTTAGGTTGAGCACGCTAATCTCAGGAACTACTTGTTCGAATTGAAAAACTATTTTTGTGTTGGATGGCCCATTTATGTAACACGCGCACACGTTTTTTATTTCTCTTGATGAATGGATAGCTGCCTGATGCCGATCAGATATCATTTTTGACGCCATATCAATACTGTATTGGTTGAGTAATCCTTTGAAATAATCTAAGCTGTTAAATTCATCAATACTCATCATGCGTCTAAAGATATACAACTACATGCATTGATACAGTTTTAGATTTAGCTGTAGGCTGCAGCATCATTATGTTGTAGAATATTTATACAGTACCCGTCATTGCAATACGGAAACCGTAAAGGATATTGAAGTGGGCCGTAAGATCTGTGAAGCTCAGAAACTCGCTGAAGTTGATCATCTCACACATTCAACACAATATCTCGGGGGCCTTTATCCTCGTCTATCAAAAGGGTTGGACCGGGCTTTTTAAGGATTTTTCTTCGACAGTAAATAATCACAAATTAAAACAATCAATAATAATGATAAAACCGACATTGGTACAGATAGATACACATAGAGTATACTCTATGGATAGATACTAGATAGTAGATACATTCACAATGAATATAATAATATATTCATTGGTGGGTATAATAAAGCTATTTATATATATTTTTATTATATAAAAAGGGGGCTGGAAAACTGGAACTATAACAGGTCTATAATAGGTACGCGTAATTCGAATTCACTAAACTCAACAGAGTAAAGAAATTATTATTTATTGTTGTTATATTAAAATAATATTATAATATTATGTTATTATTATTATAACACATACTATTCAACACTCCCGATAATTGTGCCACTGTGGATACCGCTCTACTGTACAGTAGGTTACAGGTGGGACACTCATTGACCGTCACTCTAATTTATAATGTTAAATTTGAATTCAATCATATAATATCGTTGTATACGAAAAACGATCCTGAGGCCTGAGCTGAGACGGTCTTGGTCTGTCAGTCGGTCAATATTATAATAGTACCTACCTACCTAAATATTATTAAATTGCAACGAAACAATTAAAATCGTTATTCTTTGAGATCAAATGTCAAAAACAATTAAAATTCAAACGCCCATAAAAAATTAGTTTGAGTCCAGTAAATTTTTATTTCTTGTTAATGGTAGGAAAACTTATGAGGAATCTTGTATTCATTTTTCAAATCTTGGATATCAATGGAATATTTGCAATGAATTTCTAAATAGTAAAGACAAGTGACTATAGTGCAAAAGAGTTGGCACCGATATAATATAGTAGTAGATGGATTAGTTGTTTCTAGCCACTATGTTTCTCTAAAAAGTATATTTTATTTTTTGTCCTTTGTATATTCGTAAAATAGAGATTTTACCAATTTGAACATTCTTCAATTTTAAAATCAAATTTAAGGGGAGATCCAGAATCGACATTTAATTAAGTGTGGGATGATCGACCTAAATTAAACTCCATATATAACGAATTTAAATATTATATATTTTTAAAATCAGAAAACAATTTATTCAATCGATATAAAAATCATAAAATTATAAAATCAATATATGTTCAAAATATATTGACTTTTTTTTAACCTATTTATAGAAGGTTTTTGAATAGTTTTTTTTTAAATTATCGTCAATAAGAAATTGTTCTTAGGACAAAAAAGTTTAAAATGTAATATAAGGTTCATTATAAGTGATTATAATAATAATTATAAATATTTCAAATATTTAAGATACATAGGCATATTTGTCTATAAGCATTTAAAGTTCAAATTAGGCACCTATGAAAAAAATTTGCAAATTATTTTGTAGTTTAGGCGATTTATAAAATGCTCAATTTGTATAGCCAAAGATTAAACATTTCAATTATTTTATATTGTAACCAAAAAATCTAAAAATTGTATTCATATAGTTTTTTTAGTATATATTTTAACTCAGTAGCGGATCTGAAGCTCATTTAAGGTGGGGGGGGGGCGAATTGGTATCATAGAATTTCAATATATACATATTAGTCAGTAAAAATCTTTTATAGTGTAACGTGAGCAGCCGTTGATCACAGATCGCGGGAGGTGCTCGGCGTTGATAAGTTATCGGACATGAGGGTTGACTAAGTGCAATATGTACCTATTATTTTGAACTATTCGTAATTAAATATATTGAATACGAAACAAATTATACTGTACACACTTATTAGTAGGGGTGGTCGCGACCAGTAGGGGAATAATGTTTGTATATAAATAGTAATATGACAATAATATAAGTGGCTGACAGCCACAAATAACAATAAACATATAATACGGTAAATAGGTAATATAGAATAGACGGCTAACAGCCGACTCACGAAACCATCGGATATTGAATATGGTGGTGGTCCATGCTTCGGGATGACGTTGTTGGTATAATGGTATGACATGAATGTGTATAATTGTAGACAAGAAAATAATAATTTTGCCACAAAATAAATGACGGCACGTCACCGTTGGTCGGACACGACTGACTGGTAGAGAGCGGTCGGGCGGTAGGTTCACCGGTAACTTTTATTTTTAGTGCAAGACTGGACGTGATATAAAGTTATGCGATAAGGATTAAATTTGTGTCCAACATATATATAAATAAAAAAATTAAACCGTATAAAAATTTAACAGTCTTTTATTCGCGATATTAAATAATCAAATGTTTTAATAATTTATTTGAGCAACAATTGTATGCTTCTTTTTTTACCAGCCCCCAAATCTGTCCATGAACAATGAAAATAAAGTATTCAGCGCTCAATATTAAAATTGCGTTATTTACCACAGTCACAGTGAACAAAATATTTGATTTATTTTATAAAAATGAAGTGATAACGGATTTGATGGTAGGAAAAAAGTCTCGTGGAAAAAAATTCCCGGGAAAAAAGTATCCGGAAAAAAGTCTCAAGTCCTAAGGAGGGGGGACGTGGTGATTACCCCCCCCCTAGGACTTTAGACTCAAATCCGCCACTGTTTTAACTTCAAATCTAAACGAAATTAGATATTTTAAATTTTAAACAGAGAATAACTGTTTTTGTTATTTTTTGGTATTTTCAATATTTCGTGAGCAGGTACTTGAAACTTTTGAAATATATTAAATTTTAAAACAACCAAATGTTTTACTATTAGTAAAATAAATGACTTTGATAGCAATAATATCATAAAACAAACTTGTAATACCTAATATAAGCCACCTTCCCTCAGAATGGTTTTTCGGATACAATGATTTTATGTCTTTGAAATCAAATTTAACACAATATTCATTACAGTGACCCACGTAATGTAATTATATTACATATAATGTATCGTGGTACCCACTTGCCCAGATTGTTGTTTTCATTTCACGTGATCAAAAATTTAAATAGAAAAAATATTAACTAAAAACAATAAGTATTTGTAAATATTAGTATTTCATTTTAAATACAAATACTTTCAGAAAGTATTTAAAATAGGCATCTGAGTACTTGAAAAGTATTTGAATACTTTTATTCGAGTATACTTAACAATATTGAAAATATTATATTGTGTGGCCCCTGGCCAGGGACGGGGAGTTAGCTAGAATTTCAGTATCTTTCTCAGCTAGGCAGCCATATCTAGGTAGGTAGGTAGGTACCTATGTAACCAAAGCTTATATAATTACCAAATGCTCTTTATGGAAATATAAGCCCCGATTAATAAATATTAATAATTTCGTTTCACCCGGACGCCGCGGTGTCCAGATGAGTTCATTATGGGACAAAAATAAATAATTTGGTACCTATTTAAAAATGATAATCTTTTGTAACACTTTGATCAAGGCTGGGCATTAACAAGTTAGAAGTTATGTTCCAAGTTATGTTGATTTTAAATTATTAACTTAACTTTCTAGTTCGATGTTTTAGTTAACTTAACTTTAACTTAACTCATTATTTGCCTCAACATTGACTTAAAATCAACTCATATTTTTCTTTATCGAGCAATTAAGTTAATTTTGAATATCCCTATTATCCAGAAAAATTATATGTTTATCACGGGTTTTCGGTTTATAATAATGTTATTATAAGTTCTCAGATTATAGAAAATATTATCAGAAAAAAAAATAAGATACATTTACAAAGAACTTCGTATTTATGTTTAAAGATAAAAACTAATGTATTGTATTAATAAGTTACTTACACATTTTAATATAAGTAGAACACTAGTCACCCGTATGAAGACATTGATGCCACGAATTATATTCATAAATCTTAATACCTATTCATGAGTGATTAATTATTTTTTATTAGTATTAGTATTATTGTATAATTAAATATCAATATTATATTCAATTAAACTGTACAACAGGCCACAAAGTATATTACAATTAGCCACGTGGGTACAATAAACTTTTATCTTTTGTACCAAATCGTACTACCTACTAATAAAATATATTACACGTTTGTTTCTAAATATATTTTTATTTTTTTTTGTATTTATCATCACCATTTAGGACAGTAATAGTGCTTAGATTTTCATCAACAGTATCTTTTCTGATAGGAAAGTGAATCTAGTTGGTACTTTGGGGGGGTCGAGAGTAAAAATTGTCCAGTAGTTTTCAAAAGCGTAGTGAAAAACAAAAGAAAAATTAAGTAAAAACGGGAATTTGTACTCAAAATCTTTTTTCGAAAAAATCCATTTTGGTTTTTTGTGCAACTCTTAAACAAATGACTGTTGGTAAATTAATTATTAACATTTTCTATACACCATATTATCATATTCCAAATATTTTGACTTATTTTGAGCTGTTTATGGACATTTTCAGTTTCCATTTTTTTTTTAGTTTTTTTTTCTATAAATATCATTTATTTGTTGGTTAAAAAGCTTAAAAATTCAATAGAAGGCTCCTAGTATATTG
This sequence comes from Macrosiphum rosae, assembly GCA_016617965.1. Taxonomy (NCBI): domain Eukaryota; kingdom Metazoa; phylum Arthropoda; class Insecta; order Hemiptera; family Aphididae; genus Macrosiphum; species Macrosiphum rosae. Next base: position 1,368 of record WHPZ01582400.1, on the reverse strand, counting down.
TTTCAAAGGAAGATGAGAAAAATTACAAAGCCATAGTCACAATTTTTTTATAAGCATTTAAAGTTCAAATATTGACCAAATACGTAAAAATGACGAAAATGTGAAAATTATTTTGAGTTAGAAATTCATAAAATATTTTCTTTTTAAATCTAAGATTTGAAAATGTAATACAAAATTCCTCCTCATACTTTTGTCTTAATTTATTAAAAAATAAATGTCTACAAGAAACTCATATCAAATTTTTATGAGCGTTTGAAATTCATATTTTTACAACATTTGATATTTAATCATGTAACGATTTTCTTATTTTATTGTAACTAAAAAACGAATGATTGTAGGTACTTGAAAATTTCACTCAATGCGTATATTAGCATTTTCTATACACCATACAATTTTGAAAATAATTTGAACTTTTTTTAGCTGTTTACGGACACTGACAGTTTTTATTGTTTTAATTTTTTTTCATGAATATCAATAAAATTGTATTTATTGGGTATAAAGCCTGAAAATGTAATTCAAGGCTCCTGATATATTGGCACAATAGCAGTTGAAAAATATTAAAAATACATACTCACAGTTTTTTTTTATTATCATTTAAAATTCAAATTTTGACAAAATTTATCACGTTTAAAATTTAATAATAATTTTGTAGTTAAAAATTTATAAAATGTTTGACTTTTATAGCTAAGGACTGAAAATTTAGAACAAGATTCCACGTAAATAGGTTATATATAAATTACTTTGTTCACCTTATTATCATTAAATATACTTAGTAATATCTTAGGCTGACTGACCGTTTTCGCTCAGAATCGTTTTTCTGGTACAATGATTTTATATCATTTAATTCAAATTTAACAATATCCATTACAGTTACCCACTTGTAACCTACTGTACAGCGGTGCGTCATCCACTTTTTTTTTTACATTATTGATCTATTATAAATTACTGGTAGGTACAAACTGTGAAGCTGGTATTTCAGATTCGACTTACATATTTAATTACATTAGTGGCTTTTAGATTAGCTGCTCAATTATATATCATTATTCAAAATTGTATTAGCCTTATTTTTTTGTTTTATATTGAGCTGAATGTTGGGGTAAAAAGTAGCTTATTATGAAAATACTCACTCCTCTGTCTCATAGCGAAAGTCCTATATAAATCGGTTCATCCGTTTCAGAGATTAGCCCCAGACATACAGACTGACACTTTGATTTGATTTTTAATATGTGTATATGTTGAAGTGTGTTTTTTTAATTTCTTTTTGGTCCTGTGTAAGCGATAAGTATAGTCGAATTAGTGTTTCGATTTTCAATTTCAGTATCTTGTTCGACGGGAAAGTGAATCTAGTTAAAGCATTGGTTTATTCGT